>FIZT01024705.1:0-47700 GCA_900065295.1 Paracoccus marginatus | reverse complement strand
TTCAAGAAAAAAAATGTCCCGGAGGATCGACGAGGGGGGGGGTGCAACTCTCCTCTATGCTGGCTCCCCGACTATCAGATTAAGAGTGTACAATTTACATACGAGAACAAAATTTTATTCACGAGACAATTTCGTGGCATATTAATCGAAGACTCTCGCGAATCGACCAATCAAAACTCACTTTTGAAGCCTAATAAGTACGTTTGAAAAAATCGCCACGTCGAAAATTTTATTTGATACGATGCAAAATTTGCCACCTGTTTGAAACGAACGAAATCGAAGGTATAAATCGGATACTATTTTGTTGATCTCTGAAAATTTTCTGCTACGCGAATATTTTTTTTGATTATAGTAATCGATATTGTGTATATGCGATTTTATGCTTATTTTAATTTTTAATTTTACATTGCAAGATATTTTTTTTTTCTCGAGTAAGTTTGTTATTATTGCGATTAAGTTCACGATTACTTAAAAATATTGTAACCTTTTCGAAATCACTTTATTTATGTGTAGATTTTAACGCCGATTTGAATCGTGAAATACGACGAAATTCGTACCAGGCATATTTGGGTGAAATTTTTTTATTAATAATGAATTCAAAAAACGACTTAATTTTCAGTTTAGTAAGCGAGCCAGTTTTATATAATTTTTTTTAGTTCGGTCGAAAAGAGTTATTTTCATCATTGTGTATACCTTCTACATATATAAAGTTGTGTGTGTTTGTTTTGTTTTATTTCTTCTTCTTTTTTTTTTACAAATATCTAAACCATTTTTTTGTTTTGTTCTTTTAGTAGTTTAGTTACCATATTTTGGCGATTCGAAATATCACCTGAAACACTACTTGAAAGATACCTGTTTTACCAGTACGTATATAATATGTTTTCAGAATATAAACATAATAATTTATTGTGCCATATTGCACACCAACAAAAAGGAGAAAAACGATGTTTTTATTTATAATAATATTGTCGTGTTTAAGTAAATAAAATATGTAGGTATATTTTAAAAAATAGTAGTATACGTAAAGATATGAATTTATATAGAAGGATGTCTAGTGTACGCTTTTGGCTATTGCGAGTACTTCGATCGGTGTACTTGGGTGTTTTTTTTTTCTCTATCATATTATGATCAAATCACTCGAATGGAAAAACCTTTACGGATGTCGCTTTTTCCTTTTTTCAATAATCTTATTATGTAATTTGTTGTTCCAAGTACAAAAATTATTTTCGTATAGAGGTGATTTACCTATACATTTATAGTGTTTAGGCCTTACTGCAGGTTATGCGCGCATCTTTGTTTCGAGACATATAAGTGCAAGACGTTTCATTCGATAAAATGTGAGAAATTTCTTCTAATTACAAAATATACAAACTTGTGCATTTTTTAAATACAGTATACTACTTCTGTTTTATAAAATATAAATGTTAAACAATGTTACGAAAGTATAAACTCGATGTAATCTCTTCAGTATGTAATTGTATAAGGTTGCTATCGGTTTACCGACGCAACGATCTTCGCTTGTTCGAAATTTCATTATTTCTTCAAATCGATTATTTCTTTCCTTTATTATAAATCAGAATCTATCGAGTTATCTATCGAAAGTCAAGTTTGTAGAAAAGATGACACCCACGGACCCACGGTACTTCGAGTTCAAATTGCTGAATAGCATCACGCATTTAATTACGTATGAGACGATTGGAACTCGCGAAAAGTGATTTTTGATGGTTTTTTGTTTTGCAATATTTTTCTTCGGGTTAGAAGGATGAAAGGTTTATGTTTGAATTTTTTGTTCGAGGTAAATTTTCCTATTTTTCTCCTAAAATTGGTAATTTTGAAAAATTATAAAATTTTGAAAAGTCAAAAATTTTTGAAAAATGCAAAAATTGATTTTAAAAAATGCCAAATTATCAAAAATATCAATTTTGAAAAGTGACAAATTCATAAAAATTGATAAATTTTGAAAAGTTGAAAAAAAATTGAAAAAGTTTAAAATATTGTGAAATTTCAAAAAGTCGAAAAATTTTGAAAAATGTCGGATTGATGAAAAATTCAAAAAATTTTGAAAAATGTAGAATTGAAAAAAAAAATTATAAATTTTCAAAAATTACATTTGTCGAAAAATTGTAAAATTTTGAAAATTAAAAAAAAATTGTGAAATTTCAAAAAGTCGGAAAATTTTGAAAAATGTCGGATTAATGACAAATTCAAAAAATTTTTTAAAATCTAGAATTGAAAAAAAAAAATATAAATTTTCAAATATCAAAAATTTTCAAAAATTACTTATTTCAAAAAATTGTAAAATTTTGAAAAATGCCAAATTATTGAAAAAAATTATAAATTCTCAAATATAAAATTTTTTGAATAATCAAAAAATTTTGAAAAATTTTGAAAAATAAAAAAAATTGTAAAATTTCAAAAAGTCGGAAAATTTTGAAAAATGTCAGATTGATGACAAATTCAAATTTTTTTTTTTTTTTTATTGGTTTGTTTATTGTCGCCTTCAGCACTATGGCTATTGGCGACTGGCGGTCAATGGATGCAGGAACCCAAAAAATTTTTAAAAATGTAGAATTGAAAAAAAAAATTATAAATTTTCAAATACCAAAAATTTTCAAAAATTACTTTTTTCAAAAAATTGTAAAATTTTGAAAAATGTCAAATTAATGAAAAAAATTATAAATTTTCAAATATAAAAATTTTTGAAAAATTTGAAAAATGACAAATTGATCAAAAAATTGAGAAATTCTGAAAAGTCTTAAAATTTTTCAAAATTTCAAATTTATAAAAAACTGTAAAATTTCAGAAAGTCAATAAATTTTGAAAAATAGATTAAATTTTGAGAAATTGTAAAATTTCAAAGAGTTTAAAAATTTTGAAAATGTCAGATTGATGGAAAATTTATAAAATTCTGAAAAATCAGAATGTAACATTGAAAAAAAATTTGTAAATTTTCAGAAATGACAAGTTTTGAAATAGAGAATGCCAAATTGATAAAAAAAAATTATGAATTTTAAAATTGAAATATATTAAATTTTGAAAAATCTTGAAAAATGTCAGATTGATGAAAAATGAAAAAAAATTGTGAAATTTCATCAAATTTTAATAACGTAAAAAAATTGTAAATTTTCAAAAATTACAAGTTGTGAAAAATGCCTAATAATAAATAAAATTATAAATTTTGAAATGTAACAAATTTTGAAAAGTCAGAAAATTTTGGATAATGCCAAATTTATAAAAAATTGTAAAATTTTAAAAAACCCAAAAATTTGAAAAAAAAATGTTAGATTTTTGAAAAATTCGTAAATTTTCAAACATAAAAAAATTTTTTAAAAAGTAAAAGTCTTAAAAAATTGTAAAATTTTTGAAAAGTCTGAAAATTTTGAAAAATGTCAAATATGAAGCATAAAAAATTTTAAAAATTGACTTATTTTGAAAAATTGCAAAATTTTGATAAAATTAATAAATTTTCGAAAATATTAAATTGAAAAAAAAAATTGAATCTAAAAAATTGATAAAATGTCAAATTCTAAAAAATTTATAAATTTTAAAAAGCAATAAATTTTGATGAATTTATAAATTTTGATAAATGGAAGTTGTTTGAATTTCATCATCATCTCTTGTTATTTGCGTACAATTTAAGGATTTTACTTTCTTTTTGAGATTTTAGCGTAGGTGTGTTTATCAGTCATGCAACAGTTTATCATTATAAAGTATCCGTGATTTCCTCTTGAAAACTCTGGTGATATGTAGATAGGTCGTCTACTCTTGAAAAACGTAGGTATTGAAAATGATGAAATTCCGTAAGTCGATACAGGGTGTTTAACTGAACCCCAGACAGCTAAGCGAAAAAAGTCTTTCCCTAATTCCCTTTGTACGAAATTTTAACTAATTACTCCAAAACCGTAAAGTTTTTGGAGTTACTAAAAAAGAAACAAATTTTAAAACGAGAATTTTTCGCTTAGCTGTCTGGGGTTCATTTAAACACCCTGTAGTTGAATTCTTATTTGAAAAAAATCTCAATAAAAAATGTTTTCTTCAACAACATTGTTTACAGTAGATATTTATCATACAATAACACGAAGTACATACGTACCAATATTTTTCATACAAATACATTTACGCATGATACCAGCTACTACAGAATAACAACAGTTGAAACGTAAACCATTAAGTAGATTTTTAATCAATAGATCTAAGCGAAATGAATTGCAGCTGATGTAACGTTCGTAATTCGTATGCTCACAAATATGTACTATTTTATTACGCTGATGATGGTGATATTAAGATACCTACCTACGTATATATAATCACAATCTTGACTTCTTTGTTATTGTTCGGTTGTTGCCAAAAAAAATCACACTGTTCACTAACATTCATTACTGAGCATACAAAATACAATACAGTTTTTATTTACTATTATTTTTTTGTGTAAATATATATTGTAAGGTTTAAATTTGTATTTTTATTTGATTAATTACATGTTATAAATTATAACCGTTTCATTGACAATTTTTACTTCGATCGAGGATACGATTTTCTATATTACAAACGGCTTTCCATAAATCGTCGGCGAATAGCTTGGGTTCTTCGAAAGCTGCAAAATGCCCACCTCTAGGCATATGTGAAACGTACAATAGATTGGTAAATTTGTTACGTATAATGGCTTCGGGCGTATTAGTCAAATCATACGGGTAACTTGCACAAACGGTTACAACTTCGGTTGGAATACTGCACATGAAAAAACGTAGGTATTTATAGGAATATAAACACCGCACACGTTGCATATCTGTATACTCTTAATAGATGCTGTTAAAAAACGCCAAGCATTTACCTATCCATTTGCATAGAACGTCTTTTCTTATTAAAAGTTTCGCTGTACAAACGCATCGATGAAGTAATCGAATTTGTAGTCCAATAAATCATTACGTTGTCTAATAAATCATCCAACGTGTAATGTTTGCCTTTAACACCTTCGACGTCTAAACCGCCGTCGGGTAAACCACGATAGTTGTAATTCTCCCAGGTAGAAAATTTTTCCAAAATGTAAGCGGCCAAACCAGCCGGTGAATTGGATAAAGCTACTCCTGTAAAAATGAAACAATCAAAGAGATTATAAATAGCCTAATATTAATCTCGGACCGATCTCTAAATAACCGATGAGTACAGTTTAGTTGAATTGGAATAATTGATTTTACCAACGGTGTCTGGTTTGGTTGCTTGAATATGAAGATAACCACTTTCTTCGACCAGATAACTGAACAAATTTGATAAAGGATAGGTCCTATGTTGGAATGCTTTTTCCACGTACAAATCTGGCCAAAAGCTACTGATGAAGAGTTGTAAGTATGATTTCAAAGTGTCCGGAAAAATACACATGTTACAATGGAAGCCAAAGACGCTGCAATAATCAGATTAGGTAAGCGAATGCAGTTCGATAAATGAAAAATCACGTTAGTGTTGACTTAAGATTTACCTATTAGGGTACATGGTTACCAAATCAGTTCCAATTAGAGATCCCCAGTCGCCTCCTTGAACGTAGAATTTTCCATGACCCAATCTCTCCATGAGTAATTTCATTATCTGAGCCATTTGAATGGTTCCCAATCCAGGATACTGGGCTGCGTCCGAATAACCGTAACCGGGTAAAGAAGGAGCTACGATTTCAAACACGAAGTCGTATTTTTCTTGAGCGGTGCTCAACAGTGGAAATACGTTGTAGAATTCTTTGACTGAGCCAGGCCATCCGTGGAGTAGTAGCAGAGGTAGAACTTTTTTCGAAGATTTTGAATTTTGCTTCGGCTTTATATGAATGAAATGAATATTCAAGCCTAAGATTTTCGTCCGGTAGTGAGGTACCGAATTTAGAAGTTTTTCTCGGTTTCTCCATTTGTAATTCTTTTCCCAGTACGTGATGATTTTCTGCAGCTGGTTCGTATTGAAACCGTAAGTGAAATTGACG
The DNA here is from genome assembly GCA_900065295.1 of Paracoccus marginatus. Lineage (NCBI taxonomy): Eukaryota > Metazoa > Arthropoda > Insecta > Hemiptera > Pseudococcidae > Paracoccus > Paracoccus marginatus. Next base: position 41,741 of record FIZT01024705.1, on the reverse strand, counting down.
TTAATCAGAGGAGCCGGGTACGTGGTGGTTTTCAGTTGTTGTTTTAGTGAATCTAGAACCTACGAAAATTGGAAAATTCCGTCAATTCAATTTCAATTCGGTGAGTAGCGAGAACTAAATAATAACTGTTGTAACGGTACGTGTTTTTGTTTTCAAAATTGGTAACACTGTTGATAAAAAACACCTTCCAAACTTGAACATGTCAGCAAACGTGTGCTACTTGTAACGTGTTACTTTCATTTTCAATGACCGTAAGTAAGTACGCGTATAAATTGAGCAAAAAATGACCCTGAAATCTATTCAATAATAAATAATCGTTTTATTCCTGGCATAATATTCAGAATTACCGTCGTAATTAGCAGCTAATTACATTGCGAGCGAATCACGCTGAAACAAAATAAACATTTTATTGATTTTTTATTCGTTGGAAGCGACGGTTTGGAAAAAAAAAATACTGACGACGCAACGCATACAGTGTTGAATGAATAAACACGATTGAAAAAAATAAATAAATAAAAACGATTGTATTTGAAAAAAATCTCAATAAATGACGAATACATATATCAGTTCTTCTTTTGCATGCCATCTTTTTGCTTCTTTTGCTTCTTAGTTTCTTGCAAATCGATAGGTGCAGCCTTCACGAAGGGTATTTCCTCTTTATACTTGGTTGGCATGTATTTTTTGAGAATTTCTGGAACCTTGACACCAGTTTCAGTTTGATACGTTTCTAATATAACGCAAATTACCCTAGTGATGGCGCATGCGGTAGCGTTTAGCATATGCACGTAGTCGGTCTGCGCGTTCATTTTTTTCGTTTTACCGTAACGAATAAGCAATCTCCTGGATTGGTAATCTAAACAATTGCTGCACGAGACTAACTCTCTGAAAGCGCCGGAACCTGGGAACCAAGCTTCTAAATCGAATTTTTTAGAAGCTGCGTTGTTGAGCGCACCGGAAACGATATTTACTATTCTGTAAGATACTCCTAAAGCTTGATAGAACGCTTTAGAGTTATTGATCATTTCGTTGAATGCTTCCCAAGACTTGTTATCGAATGGCGAAGTGATAACGAACTGTTCTACTTTTTCGAACTGGTGTACTCTGAATATACCTCTGGTGTCTCTACCGTGGGATCCAACCTCTTGCCGGAAACACGTCGATATTCCTACGTATTTTATCGGCAGATCACCTTCCGATATCCACTGATCACGGTGCAACGCGGCTATCGGCTGTTCGGAAGTGGCAATGAGGTATTTCTCGTCGACGCTGGAGTCGTCAGATTTTTCACTTCCTTTACCGATTACCTTGTAGAGTTCTTCGTCGAACTGAGCTAACTGGGCGACCTCTTGCATCACTTCTTTATTCATAAAAAACGGAGTATACAGCGGAGTATATCCGAGCTCGAGCCAACGATGCAGACATTCTTGGATTAGGGCTACTTGCAAACAAACAGCCGGGCCTTTCAAGTAGTAACCTCTGCTGCCAGAAACGACAGCTCCCATTTCGGCGTCTACTCCGTCGATCATCGTGATCAAATCGACGTGCGAATATTTCTTACGTACTTCGCAATCACCCCATAATTCTTCGACCGCGTTATTATCTTCGTTATCGCTAACCGGCACGGATTCGTGTAGCAGGTTACCGATCTCTTCTAAAGCTTGGCTACGTTTCACTTCTACCTCGATCATGGCTTTTTCATTGGCTACCAGCGCTTTGTCGATTAATACTCGGAATTGTTTCAATTGCGAAAGAGATAACGTTTTGAGTTCGTCTAAGGTGACATCATCTCTGAAGAAATTCGGCGGTAAGAATTGATTTTTGAATTTCGCAGATTCGCTAAAACCTTTGGTATCTTCGGGTTTATACGACGACATCGTGTTGAACCATCGAGCGAGGTTCGAATACTTGGGACGTAATTCGGGCGTGAATTCTGGTTTGATTTTATCCAGTATGTAGATATCAGCTGTGGTAGGAACGCTGCCATCGATAAAGCTCAGTGTTTTGAAATACTCGTTCAAGTGATTCAAATCCAAATTCAACGTCTCCTCGGAGGCGCATTCGCCGGAAGCAGCGCGTTGTTTTTTCATCAGCTCACCGATCGCTTTGCTGCAGGTGTTCTTCAATTTATTGAAATTATCGGTTTTATGACGTAATGTTCGCCATTCCGAATCAGCTGCGATAACGTCGTCCACAAGCTGAACGTTTTTATATCTGTCTTTTTGAGATTTTCTCACCAGATCCGGGTTGCCTCCTTTATCAGCGCGGAAAAGTTCTATGTCCAAGCCCATTGTAACGATGATTGAAGTTCACAAAAAATGATACGAATACCGATAACCGACGAACAAACACATTCGAAAAGAACCGAATTTATACGTTGAATTTTCACAATACGTGGCTCATTCGTGACTGACGGGTTCACCTGTACGTTTAGCAACTATTTGGTACGTATTACGTCCATCGATCGAATGTAATTCCCATTAAAATTGCACTATCTTTTCCCAATTTGCAGAAGGCAGAAGGCAGATTTTTCTTCAAACCTCTCGTTGGTGTTGGCGTAAGCTGCACAATTTTTTAGACTTTCCACCGATGTACGCAAAGCCAGCAGAATTAATACGAGATCGACTATCGATATGAATCGAAGTCGAACAACTTTTGAGATTCGGATTCTCAGAATTACTAATGTTTTTCATTTTTTTTTGACATATTAATTTGAATTTTAAATTTTTGATTAGGCAATATTACGCCAATGAATTTCCCATGAACTTTGATTCCAAATATCGTGAATTTCGATAATATAACGAACAGCCGAGTTATTATAATTTATAATAACACGCAGGTGAAAATTTTGCCCAAATGTTACGCAAAAGTTTAAACTTTGAATCCTCGACTATGGCCAGGGATCGAAAGTAACGCTGTTAATTTATTTAATCTTTGTTTTGTCAACCATCAACAGATTGAACCTAAAAATGACTAGAACTAGCCTAGTAGAATAAACCCTTATAATTAAATAAATCATGCAAAAGTTCAGTAATAATAGGTAATATTGATTACTTTCTCCGACACATTAATGCTGAATGGGTATATCTGTGTATCTTCGACGGCATCGTCCCTCCACTTTACCTCTGGAATATGCGGAAGTGGCGGAGGATCTTTAAAAACTACATAAAATACGACAGCACTGACGAGTGCAATTATTATAGCGGTTAGTTTCAACATTTTGTACACACGTTCGTACGTCTTGCTTACCGTAACCGTAATGCAAGTGGAAGTCGTATTTGTGATTATGACTGTATCTATCTCGTTTTGTTTACATTCCGTTCGAACCGAAAATTTTAAATTAGGTATTGGATAACCTTAACCTTGAAGAAGAGATTCACACTTGATAGCACAACACACACGATTTTTCAAGTATTTTCGCGATTTTCACCCTCCAATTCAAATGTATAATTATTCGATTGTTCTTTGTAGTTCACACACGAATTCGTAATATTTTCCATCATCGGCACGAAATTTTTCATGCTTGAAAATATCTTTCAGATAGGCCTAAATTAAAACAAGCTGAAAATGAGAAATTTTTATTCAAATTTTTTTTAAAAAGAATCCCTACAAGAAACAACTTTTTTTACTAAAAACATATTCATCATTTTAATAAGGAAGAAAAAAATGCAAAATTATACAAAAATCTAACGTTTGAACGCCATCTTTACAAAGTCTTCTTGAAATTCACAGAGGTGCCGGAGTAGGCACGCTCATTAACGGAGAATTCAAATCATCCGGATCCGGAGAAACGGCAGAAGTTTGATTAGGTTCGCTGTCATTGTTGATTTTCTCGTGTAACATTTCGTAAAGCGAGTGAACAGCTTCGTTGTGCTGATAAGTCGGCTGTAGCATTTTAACCAGCGTATTTAATCTAGAAACTGGGAGTTTGGGATGGATATACCATAATAATTTCAATACGTGACGCGTAACATTTTCACGCGCTAAGCCCGGATAGAAAAATTCATCGAAGACTACGGTACAAAAGTCTTCAGCCGAGAATTCGTCCGCTTGTTGAATAAATAACGAAACCTGAAAAATAATCGCGATATTAATACGTCGAATATTAGCAACTAAGGGCCGCCGAAGTGATTTCTTTTACCAGAGAATGAAGAAATGGATCTTCAAAAGCTCGATCGCTGTCGCAATTCGATAACGAACCAAGTATCCTCATTAGGCCCACTCTATCTTTGACCTTAGCAGTATGAAGAGTGTAATAAATAGCTATTATACTAGCTACGCTGCTTTCTTGAATATATGCTTGGACGGCGTCCGGGATCGGACCTAAATGTACAAAAAAATTACCACCAATGTTTACGTTTGAATTTCACGATGATATGAAATGTGTTATAAACGAACCAGAATGCTCGATAATGGTGATGGCGGATTCACGTTCATCTGGTGGCATTTTTCTGTTCAACGTTCGTACTTGATCGTCCACCATAAGAGACATCAACGCAGGCATGAACTTCGTAACCACTTGACTGTCCAGTTTAGGTTCTTTGAATTCCTAAAATGAAAAAAATTACTTCAACTAGAGGTTTGATCTGGAAAATGAAAGATCTGGGATACCTAATTACCTACCTGAGAATCGATCATAACCCAGGCACTAAGCCCCAATGCCAGCATTCTCAAAAGCAACGTTAAAATCGTATTATCCTGTAAAACATCATTTCAATTAACGATAATTTGTTCGCGATGCATAAATTCATAAAAATAATCAAGTTTTTACTCTGGGCAAAGATTCGTTATTAATCAAATGATGTAATATTTTCATGGCAGAAGTAGCGAGGAAATTGATGGCATAAGGATCGCATAAAATCATCGATAAATCACCTAGCACCTGTTCTTGGCCTCTTTTCACACTGTCCAAGAAACCCTGAAGAAAATACAACGCTTTTACATACAGAAGAAAGTTACAAATTATCGCGAATATTCTGATCATACCTGTAATTCTCGAGACCGTTTAATATCCACATTTCTTTCTCTGATACAAGCATCTAAGCACCAGGTGAATTTGTGGCAAGGATCGACAGAAATGATATCCTAAAATTCGAAAATACACATACGAAATGAGATCTTTCGACATCAAATTCAGCACACTTGAATATAATAATTTAATAATTACCTGCACTTCGAGATCATGCAAAGCCATGAGTAATTCAGCTCTCAGCGTGCAATAGTGAACGTTATGGGTACGTAGAAACAATGTACGTAAAAATTGCAACACCATGTCGTATAATTTTACACTCGATCCTATCATGTGAGCGAGTTTTTGAACTACTTCACCTTGTCTTCGATTCTTTAACAGAATTAAATGAATTCAATTAACGTAGACATTTCGTAATAAATCAGCGCATTCGTAGCTCTACAAAATTACCATACCTTCGGAGAAGGATTGAAAAATAAATTCGTCAAATTGGTATGATCAAATAATACGGTTTCCTTTTCGCGAATATACTGCGTTAACAACGGCGACACTTCGTCACCAAACAATGATTGATTATCTCTCCATATTTGTCTCTTGACTTCGGTATCCGTATCGTTGTACAATTCTCTGTCACGAACCTTCAACCGTCAACGAAACCGTTAAATAACAATGCAAATTAAGCTACAAAATTAAACCACTCACGTCACTTACCAAAACTTTCAAATACTTATCTTCGATATGGTTGGTACATTTCAGAATAGCCATCACAACAGGTCTAAGTTGTTTAACCCTGACCAAAGGGAAACTTCGAACTAGCAATTCCTTCAATTTTTTATCCCTCTCGCGAGATTCTTTCTGGCCTATTTCGTTTATTTTCGCGGTAAGTTTCTCTCTGAGTTCCTACAGTAAAATAGAATCATACAGAATGGAAATCTTCTAAAACGGAATAGTTTCTACGACCGAAACACACCTCTAGGATGGAAGTATGAAATTCCAGTCTCGCGACGCCGTGTAAATCGAGTAATGGTAACATTTGTCTCAAGGATGGTAAACTGATGCCGTTTTCTCGCTACAAAAACATGAAAATGATTGTAAACCTGCGCAATTTTTAGTGACTTTGATACGGTAAAAGCTTTACTTGAAATTCCTCGATGGCCTGCAGAGGATCGGTACAACTGGTGAGGGCATCTCTGAGGTAAACTTGGCCGGCAATACCGACTTCTTCGAGACCAGTTCCTTGCATTTTGATTCGCGGTACGTATACGATCAACCGGTAAGTAATTACACTTTAACAGAAAGATCAGAAATTAGCGAGTTCTCAATAGACGAGTGTAAGGTGTTTCACGAGGCAATTTCGGACGGAAAAACGACCGAAATGTTTGATTCATAACAAAACTGATGCATATAGATTAACTTACCTCGCAGGTAACGCATTTTCGAACCAGTTCGTGCGATTAAGAGCTAAATTAATGTTCTGTTTGTACTTTGTATTACGCAATTATACAATTTTAAATTATATTAAACCAAATTAATCCAAAAGAATGAATGAAAATTGAAAAATAAAATTCGAAATTTCATTGTTTACTCAAAAATATCAAAACATTTTGTTATCAACGAATGAATGGAAGCACCCTACACGTCCCCTACCGCCAGAACCATTGCATGGTAGGAGGAAAGGGAAATAACATCGACGTTTCGCCAAAATCACGAAGCAAACTTTTCCGCATTTTTGTATTTTTTTTTCAGCATCAAGTTTGTTTGAAGTTTCAGAACTTGGAAGTGGCAGAGCTTTAGGCAGAGCGTGAGGAGAAAAAACTTTATTCTTGCAACATTGTCTCATAAAAAAAGAGTGAATTTACCTACTTCCACTACATTTCACCAAAAGAAGACGAGTTTTTTAATGGTTTTGAATTTCAAAAAACAATTTCACGTCGTTTACCATTGTGTTTTGCTTTTTTCGAATGTTAAAAATGGGTTTAAAGCTCGTTCTAAATCGAAACAATGCTTTTGGAATATGTACAAAGTACAAACCTCTGAGTTTTTACTGATTCCATACACCTGTAGTAAACCTCACACGCCAAAATAAAACACCAAACCGTAATAAAACAATCTCAATATTTTATTTTAATAAATATTTCTTATAAAGTTTTAAATTATTAAAAAAAAAAACTTATCGTTTTAGAAATATATAAATAATACAATATACTATGTGCATTATTTACAAAATATCATACATACGACGTAACATTTTTTTAAATACAAAATTTACAACAAAAGAGAAGAAGAAAAAAAAACAAATAGAAAGAAAGAAAAAAAGTAAAGACGAGTATAATAAATTTTCGATTAATTACAAAAGGTATTACTAATTTATATTTGAATAACAAAAAGAAAAAAAACAATAACAATAAAAAAAATAACAGCTGCTTAGATCTGCGTTGTTAAGTTTTTTCCGAAATAATATGGTTTTTCGTTTTTAAAGAAAAAAGACGCCCCTCCTGAGCTCTTTCGCTTTCAAACAATAATACGATAACCAACATAACAGTTCTACTGTCCAAAAAAAAAAAAAAATTAATAATAATAAGAAACAACAGCTACTACGCGAGAAAAAAAAACAAAAACTTTATTATGTAAGCTTGGCGCGTTAAACGAAAAGAGGGAGGAAAGATTCACGTCAGAAATTTTTCATTTTTTTGAAATTTTTTTTTAAAAAAATAATAAAAAGCCATTCCAGACCACATCGCGCTATAAACCGCTACTTCGTGCCAAAAAATGGACGGCCCGATAACTATCAAGCAGTTCGCACGAAGAGTCTTTAAGAAATCTTACCAGCAGGGGATACCCACTACGGGCGAATTAAGTTTGCATTTACACGACAGGACACTACGAATACCAATCTAAAAGAGATAACCTACCTCTACGTTTTTTTTTTTTTTTTTAGAAAAAAAAAATTTAATAATCGTTTACATTCTAAAAACTTCACTTTTAGGCCATTTATGAATAACCGCCCAAGTACGTTTTTCAAATTCCAACATCAACAACGTCAAATACCAACGTATTTTGACAATAAAAATGAATACTGTAACATCATACGCATCACCAACTTCTACCTATATTTTTATAACGAATACGATTTGAACCTTTCTCATCTCGACCATTTTTTTTTGCTCGCATCGTCTTCTCACGATGCTCGATCGAGGCGTTTATAAAGACGTTACCTAATTTTCCTCGAATAATCCACCTCCTCAGCAGGTACTTACGGACACGCACCTAAACTCTACGAATTATCTACGCGTTTAGACCAACGCCGACGTGGCGACTACAAGCGATAAGTTTCAATAGCGACAAAAGAAAAATCAAATTCAAAAACAACAAGCGTGATTTAAATTTAGGTACTTTTAAAGTTACGAGGAAAAAAAATCGTTTTTGAGAACGTATTACGTACAACAATTTAGCTAACAATTAATAATTGACAAAGAAATTTTTCCTTCTTGATATTATTTTGTGACCGAGAGCCAATAGCCAAATAATAAAGATCTAAATTCCGAACGAAAAAAAATTCAAATTATTTTAAAAATCGAAATACATACACTTTTCGACAGCTCGAGCGAACATTTTATTAATATTCTCCAACCTCGAAGGCCTTCAACACCGAGCAAAGTCACAAATTTCCGTCTCAAATAACCTAGGTTCTTTTTAAATTACATTTTTTCAGAAAAACTGCCAAAATTCGTTATTCACTTTCCACTCGACATGATTGATAAATTGGGATACTTCGAAGAATAGAAATAATTACCTATTTTAGCTCGATTCTCACCCTCTTGCTGCGTGAAACCGCGTCCCAAAGCTAGTATTAAAATTGGACAGAACCCACGTACGATTCGTACAACGTACGTATTACCGTACTTCTACCATAACGACGACAACAAAAAACGAAAACAATAACCGATTCGACGACGACGAAGACGAAAAATTCAGACTAGATGAAAAACCTAGGTTATCAAAAGGCGGTCCAGGGTCTAGGCTTCGTTGAAAACGTACACAGCCGTATCTTCGGAGCACTTATTTTTCGAGACGACCCTACAAACCGCCTTACATAATCATTCTTAATACAGCATCGTACACGACGTTGAGAAAACACCGAAACTCTGCGGCCAATAAAACGATACAAAATTAGAGAAAGTCTAAAGCGTAGATAAACAACTTAATTTCTTAGCGAAAAAAAAACGAAACGAAACGAAACGAAAACAAATTCTCTCGATAACCTATCTTTTTGAAATTTTCGAGAAAAAAATTCCAACGTAAAAATATCGTCGCCTAGGCGACCATGAGAAGAAAATTATATCGACGAATTAATACACATCTCGTTAGTTCAATAATAAGTATAAATTTACATTTACATAAAAATTATATAAAGAGACGAAAAAAAAAAGAGAGAAATAGAGATAAGAGAGGGCAAAAACAATTCGTTATAAATATCGTAATTAAATGAATAAAAATACTAATCGAAATATTGCACTTCTTTTTAAAAAATAATAAAAAACATTTGACTACGTCGTAAGTGTAGAGGGTTTATCAATTGTTGTTTTCTTTTTTTTTGTTGTAGTTTTTTACTTTAATTATTTTTGAGCAAAATAGTACAAGGATCGGCCTCGATCGGGGGGGGGGGGGATAAATTTCTAAAGATGAGAATTACTTTACGATGCCGACCACCACACCGAGTCTCAATCCGACTTGTAAAACGACAATTGATTAACGCTTTTGTTCCAGAACCCTTGGCAAACCACCACATCAATGTTAAATGCACATTATACGCCATTTAAAAAAAAAAAAAAAGGAGCACGATTCGTAAGCTTGATTAAATCGAACGGCCGCCTATTCAATAACTTTTTCGTCGAAAAAAAATCATTTAAAAAAAACACAAATCAATACGCACGAACAAGACACGATAATACAACTAGGGACAGACAAAAAGAGGGCAAATGGGTACATGACAAAAAACAGAACAAAAAAGAAGAAAAAAAGAAATAATCATAAACAAAAAAAATAAATAATAATAATAATAATAAAAAAAAAACAAGAGACGAACAAAAAGAGAGAGAGAAAAAAAACAAACAGAATTAAAAATATCTAAATCACACTGTTGTATTGGAAGTAGACGCCGCTGCAACCGACGAAGGCGTCGAAGGAGGAGGATTCATTGCGGACGCCGTATCCGTGGAGGAATTCGTCTCGGCTAGGGAGGACGACGACGTCGATGGTGCGTGTTTTGGTAACGTTGCTGCCGTCGAAGATTCCGCTCCTACGGTCGTCTTCTTTTTGGCCGCCGATGAATCATCGTCCACGACGCACGACGACTTGGTTACGTAGCCTTCTTTGGATCTTTGTAATTTTAACCTGATGGGCGTAATTTTGTTAGTTCTGACCGAGTCTAGTTCGTGGTTCATGTTACGTTTCGATTTAGGCGGTTTAGGCGTAGCGAGCGGCGGCGGCGGAGGCGAAATGGTCGCCTCGGGCTGCATGGACGATAAGCCGCCGAACTTGATGATGATCTTTTTGGGCGCGCCTTCGCTCACTTCGTGATTGGTAATTACGTGCACCTGGGGAGTGCTGTCCGCGTCGTCGTTACCGTTGTTTCTAGTCTTTTTCTTACGTTTACTGCTGCTGGACTTCTGACTGGAAGCGGCGCCGGACGAGGAGCGTTTACGACTCTTTTTCGACGACTTACTAGAAGAGCCGCCGCCGCCCAAGCTCGTATCTTTGGTGGTAGACGACACCGAATTATCGTTGTCGCTGAAGTAAGCGTCGTCGACGCTGCCGCCGCCTCTGGACTGCGTTCTGCTGCCGCTGCCGACGCCTTCGGAGGCGCAATTCTCGAATTCGCTGATCACCTTGGATCGGTATCGCATGCTTTCGCGTTTCAGCTGCTCCATCGTAGCGGTGCTGGGCAGCTTGTCGGCCGAATCGCACAGACGTTTCTTGGGCGGCCTCAATCGCAGGTTTTTGTCTTCGAAGGCGCTGCCGGACGACGTGCCGGTGTTGCTGGCGACGCTCGAGTTGCTTTCCACGGCCACCACCGAAGGCGCGTTGCCTATTTTGATCTTCAGTTTGGGCGGCGCGCCGCAAGACGAATTACCGCCGCGACTTTTACGTTTGCCTACGTGATTATCGGAGCCGCCGGTCGGCGCGTTCAGTTCCGATTTAATGTTGTTGGACGACGGGCCCGATACGCCGGCCGAAGAGTAACCTTGTTTACCGGTATTATTATTATAATAATTATTATTGTAGCTGTTCACGTTGTTGTTGCTGTTGACACCGAACGCGGTACCGGTCTCGTGATCGTAGGCCGATGACACAGCCGAGTACTTCTCTTTGCTTCGTTTCTTTTTATCGATACTGGTGGCCGCGTCGATCAGCGCTTTGTAGTCTTCTTTAGTCGGTATAGTGGTCATCGAAGCGACGGCCTTGGGTAACTTGTAACTCGGCACCGAGCTTTTAGGAGCCGGTTGGTTTGGCGCCGGCATCGAGCTCGATGTTTCGTTGGTGACGACAGCCGGCGGAATCATTCCGGCTGCCGTGGCTGCGGCCATTACGTCGTTGGCGTATTCGTCCGGATTATCTTGTTGAGTACAGTACTGCCTCAGCAGTTCTTTCTTTCGCATACGACGATTGTAGTTAGACGCCGAGGTAGCCGCCGACATACCTCCCGATATGTTCAGGTTACCCGAGGACATATTGAACTCGTTTGGCACAGTAGCTTGAGCCGCGGCTACCGGAATAACTTGGTGAGGTACGTTTCCGGCAGCAGAAGTGAATGTGGTAATAGGAACGTAGTTGGCGTCCGAATACGGGCCTTTGATTTTCATCTTAAGCTGATTTCGCGATAAGCTGTTGCTGTCGTCTTCGATTATCGTAGCCGTAGCTTCGCTTGGGCCACGGTTCGAGGGCGCGAAATGATTAGAAGGCGCTACAGCCACGTTGGCCGAAGCTGCGCACACGCTGGTAACGTTAATCGTATTAGGATCGGTGAATTTGGACATGGAATCGGCGACGCCCGAGCTGAGGCTCGCAGCAGAAGTTCTAACATCGGACGGCGATCGTTTAGGAGTACGGCCGAGACTGGGCGTGGTCGTCGGTAGAGCCGAACACCGTTCAATTTCTTTCTCTAGCTCTTCGGCGATATCCATGACAGGTTCAGGTTGAGATGGAATCGTCGCCGAACTCTTCGACGACGCTACGTAGTTGCCAGCCGCGGATACCGGCGTGATATTCGTGTAAGAGTCGTTTTCGTGGTGAGAATCGATACGATTCTGAGATTCGTACAAACTGTCGCCGCTATAGGTACGCATATCAACCGGGCCCGGCAATAAAGGCTGCACGGCGGCGAACTGTTCGACCGCTGCGGCCGACTGAATCGGAGGTTGCGGTAACGTCGGCGACGTCGTCATCGTTTTATCTTTGGCCAAGTTAGCGGCGGCTGCGGCAGCCGACGCGGAATTAGCGGCTGTCGGTTTGGACGACGATCTATCGTAATGTAATTCCTCCTCTTCTTCGTCTTCTTCTTCCGCTACGGCTGCTTCTTCGTCGTCATTTTCCTCGTCGTCGGCAGGTGGCGGCGCAGGAGGATGCGGAGCGACAATATTATCGCGATAGTCTTTGGTAATGATCCTTCCGTTGTTGCTGATCTCGCACAAAGGCGATAACTGCGACCTATGCGAGGCACGTCCCGACGGTGTAGAAGCCGCAGACGATTTACCGCTCCGTTTCGTATGCTGATGCGGCGATGCGGCGGGCGGCTGTTGCGACGACGGGCTGGCAAATTTGGGCGAATAACAGGTATCTTTCGAAGGCGTCGATAACTTATTGTACACCGTATCGGTTGATTTACGTCGTTCTTCTCTCAGGGCTCGCAGATTTTCGAAATTATCCGCGCCGATGTCGTCTAATTCGTTATCGAAATCGTAAACCGTACCGACGAGTTTGGAATTCGTGTCGTCCCAGTCACGATGGAAGAATCCGGCGACTTGGGCTGCGTTCCGACCCCGCCCTCTGCCACGACCTCCGCGATTACGCTGGCCTCCGGTACGGTTATTATTTCGGTGATTTTTCCTCGATGTTGATTTAGCGGGTTTCGCGGCCGGAGCAGCCGGAGTGGCAGTAGGGGATTCGGCGACCGTAGGTGGTAATCTGGCAGGTGATACGCCGCTGGCCAGCGGTGATTTAGCGATAGGCGATTTATTCTGAGACAGTACTCGCGCCGAAGCTCTGGTCGGTTTGGTAGGCGATTTTTTGGCACTTTGAGAAGATAGCTTGGGTGACGGAGAAGGAGGTACGATTGTCGAGGCGACACTTTCGAGTCGAGAGTCACGTTGAGGTGTACTTGTGGACTTTGGCGGCGTCGACGAGACGGCGGCCGCCACTTCGTCGATGGTTTTCTCGATATCACTCTTTTGTTCGCAAGGTACAGCGGCTGGTGACGGCGCCACAGTCGGAGTCGAGGTCGAAGAGTTTGTTTTCGTATCGGCGAGTGAAATATTATTAACGAGATCATCGGTGCCGATGGTGCTGTCGTTGAAGCCTGATTCTTCGTTTTTATCTTTACCGTCAGCCTCGGCTACGAAGCTACCACCGAATATATCTTTAATACTGTTCATTCTGGGCGTCGGAGTATCCAGTTTACTGCTGCTTTCGTCGGTCGTCGGCGTCGAAGCGGTACCACCGTCCGCCAGCGTAGTATCGTCCGTATTGATCGGCGGTATCGGCGATATGATCGATGACACGAACGCCATATTGAGCGACGTACTGGTAAACGAGGCTGCGGCTGCGCCAGCACTAGGTGTCTGAATTGTTAAAGGCGTTTCGTATGGTTTGCCCATTGCAGCTTGATACCCGCACGACGAATCAAACGCTGAGGTTGGGAATAGCGAAGATCTGCCATCATACGGTGGCATTTTACCGGCCATTATCGATGACAGATGGTCTCGATATGCCGAATAGAACGGGTCTTGAATGGAATTGGTGTAATGATGATTATCACTGTTCTGATCGATCGGTCTGAGCAAATCACCGAGGGCGGCGGCTGATTTTCGTAAAGCTTCTTGCTGCTGTTGTATTAGCAACGCACGCTCCTGTTGTTGTTGTTGTTGTTGCTGCTGCGACTGATTGGGAGTCGTTTGTTGCATCATTTGTTGTTCGACTCTGTTAGATTGCATAATACTTTCGGTTACGGTAGCGGCTACGCTTCTCATCATGTCGACAGCAGTCTGCGCCGCATTAGGAAGTACATCGCCACAGTACGCAGATGACGATCCGGAGGACGAAGTTGACGTGGACGAACAATCCGATCGTCTCGATGGAATCATGACGTTCTCGGACCATCTATTCATCAGGCTAGCGTCGTCTTCGTGACGGTAAGGTGACGACGAAATGCGATCGCCGCTGCAGCGTTCATCAGCGGAGAAACTGCGATCACTACTGGGCTGATGTGGTTGCGAATTCGGAAGCCAAGACTGCGCGTCCGTATTAATACTTATGGTATCGGTGATTGGCAAACTTTTCTCCGGCGCCATTATCGACGAGACGTCAACGCCTGCGGTGGCCGCTGATTGAAGCATGTCAGCAGCAAATGAACACGGATTGAATATATCGAGATTGTTTCGCATCATTGAAGCTTGCGAGTGAGGCGGTATCTGAGGTTGTTGTAATTGTTGTTGTTGCGTCTGCATAGGACTCGGCATGGAGAGCGGTTGCTGCGGCTCCAACTGCGGCATTTGTTCTTTACTCAAAGCAGCGGCGGCGGCGGCGACTGCATCGGCATCTGCGATCTGCTTGGGCGTGTTTTTCTCATGATCGAAATTGTTGCGGTCGACGTCGTTCGTTGCTTTGGCATCGTCGATGGCTACGTCTGGAGTTGGAGCAGACGCAAGACCGTCGTCGTCGGTGGCCTTATTATTGGCCAATTTCAGTCTGAGTTTTTCAACTAAATTCAACGTTTCGCGAGCGCTATCTTCTTTCGAGTCATCTTTGAAAGAGTCGTCGAAATCTTCGTTAAAGAATGCCTCCAACGAATCGGCAAAGTTCCTTTCCATGTTATCAACGCTGACGGCTGTATGACCTGCGCTACCGATACTAGCAGTCGCCGATTCCGTCTCCCAACCATGCCGAGATAAGAAATCGCTTTCGTTGTTGGTTAAATGTTCGATGGCCGATTTAGTTTCGCAGCTTTCCATGTAATCGTCGGTTGGCGGCGCCGGCGTAGGCATTTTATTACCGAACACCGAGCTGGCCGATTCCAGCTCCATCATGGAAGGAGGCGCTGGCGACGGCGGTTTTACTTTGTTCACGTCGCACTCTATATCATCGAACAGCGACCTTCGCGATGTGCTTTCTTTGTACAGATCTTGAATGGCAGCCGATACGTCGTTATCTTCGACAACGACTGGGCCGGGCTTATCGTCGATTTCTTGCTGTTGCGAAACCGTCGCAGTTGCGGGTGTATTTGCACCGGACGTAATAGGTTCTTTGACAGCGGCAGTCGGGGCTGGATCGTTTTTATCGTGACCAGCGATACGCAGTTGTTCGCGTTTCTTCGATTTAGGCATCGGTTTAGAGGTGACGAGGGCCGCAGCCGAGGCCGTAGGAGGTGAGGTCACACGAGCGGTAGCTTTAATGGCCATCTTCTTCACAGGGTCATTTTCCGGTTCGGTATCGGAACTCGACGAATCTGACGACGACGAGCTGCCTGAAGAGGAAGACGACGACGAGGACGATGACGAAGATGAGGACGTCGATGATGTCGAAGACGTCGATGACGACGACGACGACGATGACCCCGACGACGAAGACCTGGACGAGCTACGATTCGATGCGGTCGGTTTTTTGGCCGTCACAGCCGCACTCGCTATCGTAGAAGAAAGCGAGGCTGTCGTCGCGGACGCCGTTGAACAGATCGCAGTCGTCGTCGATGATGACGTAGTGACCGCCGAGGTAAGCGAGGAAATACTGCTAACGGCCGAGTTGAGGGCGCTCGTCGACAACGAGGCTGATGAGATACTCGACGGCGTGGCAGACGACGCTGATGAGACAGCCGTTGATTTTTGGTAAAACGAGCCAGACGATGACTTTTTATCGCCCAAAATGCCAAATTTACTATCGGATTTAGATTCAGAGTCGTGATCGGCGGCCGAAGATGCCGATATCGTTGAGGATTTTTGATGATGGTGATGGTGTTTGGACGACTCTTTTTTATGCGCACTCTTTTGCTGATGTTGCGACTGCTGCGATGACGAGGATGATTTTGACGTCGATTTAAATAGCTCGATTTGTTGTTGGACGTCGTCGAATGGCGTCGTAGGTTTAACCATACCATTTTTAATGTGCTCGATGGCTTTTATCGCCTTTTTGGCCGCGGCTCGTTGCGGCACAAATGGCAGCATATCCATGTAATTGGTATTTTTATCAGATTCGGCGGCCAGTCTACTTTCAACGTCATCTTTACGAGCGCCGGATGCCGATTTGGCCGGAGATTTTTTCTCGGATTTACGATTTTTGGATTTGGTAGTAGCCGGCTTCGTTGTCGTAAGCGTAGCGTTCGCAGCTTTGACACTTTTACGTTGAGGAACCGTACCGAACGACGAGGATAATTTATCATCCAAAGTGCTCGTTTTATCGCCACGTTTGCCATCTTTACTGGACCCGTCGTCCGATTCTTCATCGAACAGATCCTTGAATCGTTTTCGTTTCTCCGTACTCGATGGCTGACTGCTACCGCTACTGGTATTTTTCGATTTGATGCCGTTACTGCCGAGCGCGTCTTTCGACTTATGGCCGCCGGCTGAGAATTCTTTCATAGAGGCTTTCGTTGGGACAGGTTTACGTGAATCTTTTGATGCTGCCGACGTCTTGGCCGAATACGAATCGTCGTCCGAATCGCTGGAGTAAATATCGCTGACGGCTTTCTTCTTGAAATCGCCTCCTTTGGTTTTGGACGACGGTCGTATCAAGAATAGATCGTCTTCGCTATCATCCTCCTCGTCGTCGTCATCATCTGCAGCAGTAGCACTGCCGCTGCTTCGACTTCGCCGCAGCCGCCGCTCGAGCAGATCGAACGACGAGCGGCCTAGCGAAGGTGACGACTTTTTTGAGGCGGCCGACGCCGGCGTTGATGACTTTTTTGATCGTTGTCGATTGATGACCGTTCTGATTTCCGACTCTTCCAAGTCGCTCGCCGACGACGCGTTCCCAATCGAATCGACCGACGACGCGTTGCTTTTTCTTCTTCGCGCCGTGTTTTTCGTGCGATGCTCTACCGCGTTTTTTCGCTGCGACTTATTCATTCTGTTATTGTTCACCGTCGTCTCTATATCGCTGGTGCTCGACAAATTACTCTCGGACGATAAGCTTTTGATGTCGCCGTTCACGAGCGATCGTTTGCCCGAACTGTCGCCGCGCGACGGAAACACGTAACCGTTAACGTTACGCCGAGGCGAATAGTGATCGCTATCCGTATAGCCAGCGATACGCGATACCATCGTTTCGAAGTCCGTGCTTAGGTCCGGAGCGTTCGAGTGCGAGTACAGACGATCGTATATCGACGGACCGTGATTTGCTTCTTTGATCGACGTGATTTCCGCCGTACTCAGGTTGATCCGCGTGTCCGACAGCAGAGCCGCTTGCTTGTAGAATGTTTGTTCACGGAGACGTTGGTACGAACGCGACAGCTTCTCGCGTCTGCTCACCATGTAGCACAGATTTCGTACCTGAGGGACAAAACGAACAAAATACATTGATTTATTTTCTTTCTCCGGCGGAACGATGTTCCAGAAGTACAAGTTACAAAGCTGTACTCACCCTTTCTAAATCTTGCCTCAACTGTACAAACATCCTCATTTTTTCTTGATCTACTTGCTCTTGATTTTTACTCAACAAATCAGACGCGTCGTCGCTCTTGGCGGCGAGTAACGGTTTGTTAAACGAAGCTCTGCGTTTAAGCACCCAGTAATTATAAATGTATTCGAGTCCTTCGGGATCGACGTCGTATTTCCTCGTGATGTCTTTGACGCTGACATGTTTCTCGAATTCGGCTTCGATTTCTTGCAGTCTAAAGATGAAGAAATGATTAAAAATATGTTCCAGAAGAATGGGAATACGAAAAGAGAATAAATCGAAAATTGTCAAGCTTACTTAATGGCTCTAGCGTGAGTTTTTTCCTCGGTAGTCATATCTTTGCGTTGTTTCTTTTTGACTTCTTCGTCAGAACCAGCGCCTTGAATACTGCTCATATCTTTCTTACTACTTATACTATGTTTTTGGCAATAAGACTGCGTTGGAAAAAAATTAATTAATGACAGGGCGCTCGTAAAGTGAATACACGATGTCAAAGAAGTTAACTTACTCTTAATTTAACGGTATTATCATCGTCGGTGGTAGGTTCTTCGTCGATAATGGCACGCATTTCTAATCCGTGTTTAAAAGCGCACGTAACATGATAGGCGGTTTTACACGTTTTAACCGAACACTGAATACAGGCACCGACTCGCTCCCGACATAGTACGCATATTAAGGCCCAACGACTTTGCTATAATATTCACACACACAAAAAAAATACGACCGATTAATACGACGATCGCCATTTTTAAATTTTCTAAACGACGAAAATAATAATTATAAAAACCGTACCGGAATACTGGATATTTTCGTAATAGGTTCCATTTTTTCAACACATCCTATGCTGACTTCCGGTATCCACAAAGCGCACGATACGTGAGCCCATTTTTGACCGGAACGCGTCGATTTCATTGCTCCGTTTTTATTCGGACACAACACACATTCCGGCCTAAGACCTAAAGCGCAAGTTCGACATAACCATTGACCGGCTGGAATGCTTGTGATACCGTAACACGCTTGGTGAACGCAGATATTGCAACAATCGCAGAATACCATCTCATTGCCTTCTTCGGAATCGGGCTAAATTCATCAAAAACCAATTACAATGACGAATCTACCCGGCTGACCAACTCAAAATAAGACAATTACCGATCGACAAACGTCGCAGATGACACTTTCGTCAAATTCCAAAGCTAAACCTTCTTCTTTTTTGACAATGGCATGAACTTTCTCCCAGCATCGCATTTCTAGTTCTTCTATAACGCGTTCTAGCTGATCTTGGCTGATAGGCGGTAATCCTACATGAAAACCGAAACTTCAATTAGCAAATCTTCGAATGATCAACAAAGGGCTGAATCGATTTCCAAAAAAATTACCAAGTAGGGCGCGTTCGCCATTGACGATATTTAGCCATACTACATCCACATCTTCTAGGTCATAGGCGCAGCATTTTTCGGCCTGAATGCCAACATTCGATAAGTAGTGTTCGTCTACTCGGAAATGTTCGTCCTTTGTGATACGAATGTATTTATTTTTAGGTCTGAAACAAGTACAAACAGAATGTCAAGTTTAAGGTATTTTAAGGTCGACCATATGGGCAAACAAATCAAGCCTAGATATTAATCCTTCAAAGGTCAATGACCCATAGACCAAATCTTCAATTGTACAAACGAATTGCTTCGAAAAAGATACAGATTCGTCAGCCTAAACGTATTTTACATCGAAATACGATAGAAAAAGACGTAATATTTCATCACACTCGGTGCGCTCGTATCGATAAAATAGTCAAGGTCGCTGTATTACTTCGCAAATACCATATTGACCTGTCTATTTAGACATAACAAATACTCGAAGGGTTCCACTTTAACCTCA
Organism: Paracoccus marginatus; assembly: GCA_900065295.1. Lineage (NCBI taxonomy): Eukaryota > Metazoa > Arthropoda > Insecta > Hemiptera > Pseudococcidae > Paracoccus > Paracoccus marginatus. Next base: position 22,021 of record FIZT01024705.1, on the reverse strand, counting down.
TTTAGAGGTAAAATGATTAACGCGAATAAAACATCATTCCTGAAAGAAGGAAGAGGAGGAAAAAAAACGTAAAACGTAGGTTTTATCAATGAACTGATGATGATAAAGATTTTCGGTTTATTTTAAGCAACCTATAACGACGCGATACGCTTATCGTAATATCGATTCTGGTAAGACTTATCACAACTAAACGGTTTTACTTGAAATACCACGTACAGTTTGAATTCGGTGTGCATTTTTCTATTTTGATTGTTGGCATTGGTGGATGCTGAAGTGACAACTGGTCCCGGCAATGAATCTGGTTTCACAGGTACTTGAACTCCGCGCTCCCACTCTTGTTTCCATTGATCGGTTATCACCCAATAATGATCGCTGGTCAAGGGTTCCGAATCGGGTAACTTCATTGCGCTAATTAGATCTTTACGGAAAAGCTGCAATCGCGAGCATGACAAAAAAGAAAACAAAACACGTGTTTAGACTATTCGACGGATAAAATATGCGAAATTATACCTTAAATTAGAAATAATAAACCGAAATACACCAAGCACGGTATTCGTAATGCACGTCGAAATATTTTATCAATTCTTATCTGCTACGAAATTCTGATAACACATTTTTAATCGAAGTTGTTTTTTTTCTTTTACTTTTTTTCACTTCTTTGATTTGTTTTTATTGAGTAACCAACATTATACAACGTTTAGATGCGAAAACATACCTCGGCTGGAGCATCGGTAACGCTGCGATTGTAAATTGAGGACATTTTTAAATCGGAGGAAATCGAGGCACCGGTGTACGATTGAGCACGGTCCATGGCGGACGTTTCTTCTTCTTCCGCAACCGCCGTAGCGCGCCCTTTCCTCCTCTTCGTTGCAACTGCAAGAATAAATCGTATTGAAAATCGTATATTCATAGGGTAAGATGAGATTTTAACAAACGAATGCTTTACCAGGAGTAACATCATCAGATCTGAATGCTTGTCTTTTGCCTCTATGTGACATCATTAATTAAAGCGATATTATAAACAGACCACCCCCGCTGTCGTAGCATTCCAGCCTTTTGAAAAAACAAACAAAATAACGGGGTGTTAAGTACATCGAAGGTGTTACATTCATTTGCGATTGTGTGTTCAACGGGGTGATAGGTGTTATGAATGAATGACGGTTGCGTACGCCATAGGTGAAATGTTTTTTCAATACCTATCTTTTGAAAATTATTATCGATTGATAATGAATACACAAGTTGTAACGAGTCTGTTTACAAAGAATTTCCATTCATACTTACTACATTGCTGAGGTTGACGATAATTAAACACGTAATCTAATTTTCGATCCAACTGTAACAAATCAAAACACACCGAATCATTGAAAAATCTTTCACAAAACTAAGAACTTCACTTGTACACACATACAACCATCAAAAGTCCAAAGAAAAACTACCCTCATGGTTATTCAAAGGCTTTTGTTCAATTTTATAGGACACTTGTCGACAATGTAGAGCAAAATTATGCTTTTGAAATTACTAATCACCGTATCTTTTGTAATTTTAAATTGAATTATACCCAAAATTTTTGAATCTATTTGCGTTTTCGGAATTACAAGCTATTTCAAAAATTATATATGTGGCAGGTCAATGGAACAACCAAAATGAAAATAACTGTCGCGCAAAAGTAAAACAATGTTTCATGGTAAGAAACACAAAGTAAAAACATTAAACCTAAGACTAGTAGAGTCGGGGTTGCAGTTTCTATTGTTTTGTGCATGTCAACACAATTTTCTTGATGGAAGATTTGACAACGAACATTAACGATAAATCATCGATGATTTTGATCTTGAAAGCTTCATGTTGGCCAAACAATGAATTAATCCAGGAACACATAAAGTTAAACGAAGAATTGATCGAATAATTGGACAAATTGGGCGAAAAGAGGAACATAGGCATTGTGTAGATGGATACAAAACACGCAACGAGAAATCACAAATTTTGAGGCCAATTCGAAAGTAATCTTTCCTGGAGCGCTTTTAAAACGTGAACGGTATCTGGAGGATTGATGACGGGCAGTCTTCGAACCTTTCAAAAGCTTTATATCGGTATTATTTGGTATATTGGATGAACAGTTACCACAGACTAGCTAACCTATATAGCGGAGGTGTTGACATGAAGATTAGCTCGTTTGGACGGTTACCGATGGACGGCGATGGTTGTATGCATTTAGTGGTGGAAATTAACGATCAATTAAAGTAAATTTGAGTGCTTACACTGTTGATATTATAAAATATCATCGATATTTTGCAGTCCAACTACTGAAAAACACAACAATTATAGATGGCAGCACTGCAGATGTATCACTTTTTACTGATTATATCGCACGAATAATGAAAAATTATCAATTAAAACGGCTCGATCACTTATTCACTGATGAAAAAATACGTATCATTTGCATCGAACGATCACTTAAATATCACAAAACTTGAAAATAATGACATTTATTACTTTCGAAAAATCTGTTGATCTAAATGATATCATGTCCTTTTCCATGCGTAAATCTCATTTATGAACACGTAATGACAAAACACTAAGGGTATTACAATTATATACAATCGTATTTATTACAATTTTCCTTGAAACACTTCACAATTTAATTAAAACGATAATATTCATCGATACAATGTAATATTTCTACTAGGGTTGGCGCCATCTTTGATGAGAAATAACTACAGTACGAAAGTCACGTGACCAAAACACGAATGTCGCAGAATCTTCGGAAAGGGGTTCCCTCTTTCTATCTTGGGTAGGTGAAGGGGTAGTTACCTATTCATTGATGGCGCTGTTTTTTGCAAGACTTGTGTGCATTTTGAGAACCATTGGTGTAGGTAGAATCTTATACTCGACGTTTTTATATTTTTTTCAGCATAAAAGTTTGAAAAATTATAATAAAATGAATTTTCTTTAATTTTTATGTTATTTATAGATCAAATAATATATTCAATAACTTTCGTTTGGACGAATTACATGGAAAAAATTTTAAATAAGAAAATTTGTTCAGAAAATTCAAAAATTCGAACATTTGGACAGTTGGTTTTTGAGGTTGACGTTCGGATAAGGAAAACAAAAAAATTGTTTTGAAAAAAAAATTGATAAAAGAAAAGACATCAAAATTTCATGCGAAAGAAATTTTTCATAATTCTGCTTCATTTTATTTCATTTTATTTCATTTCTTGCAATTTTGTTAATTATCAACCCTTTGTGTGATTCTGGAAGCTCTAATAGTAGCCATCACTTCTTCGCACGAGACAAGTCTTCGCCGAAAAATCTGTATCTATCGTTTGTTTCAGTTTGTTTTCAAATTTAACCGCCACAAAGTTGAATGATCGGTAAAAGAATTTTATCATATAGAAAAGTAATCGTGTTTATTCGCAATTAATTCAATTATTTTATTCAAATTTTACAGGACAGCGACATGATAAAAGATAATTTACCCTTGAGTACTTTGACACCGGCTCTGAGTACCCTTGCTCCTTTAAGTAAGAAATGGTACGAAGAAGTTCTTACTGCTCACAACATTTCCACGCTACTTTTAATCAGAGCTTATGTAACGGAAAAAGGTAAACACAATGTTTATCTATACCTATTTACAATAAATGAACGTAATCGAATGGTTCACTATTTTTCATTGTGTTTTTTTTTTTTTGGTTGTTTTTAGATACTGATTCCACGGCTTATACGATCAACAGGCGGTTAGGATTTTGTAAACTGATCCAATATTTGTTACAGGTAATCAATCGAAGTGAAAATTGAAAAAAAAAATAAATAAAAGGTTACTAATGAATTGATGAAATTTGATTTACAGAGTCCGGATTTTTCGTTTGCCCAATTCGTATCGGTCATAACGGATAGCAAATTCAGTTTGAGCCAAACTGTTTTGAACAGATTCAATTCAAATGTTAACGAAGTGGTCAGTTCCGATGTGGATATTTTGTTGAATTTCATCACTGAATCGGAAAGATTTATTATAGAACCATCTACCGGTGTTTTCAACTCTGTTAGCATTCACAGATGTTGCCCCGTTGGTAAGTTGAATTCATTAAAAGTATACAAAAAGTATCGGTTATTCAGTATGATGTGACGATTTCATTTTACAGGGGTATTTTTTCGTAAGATGATTGTATTTCTGGATAAGCTTACGTTTTCGCAAACTGTAAAAGTATACAGACTTTACCAACAGTATTATCTGATGAGTAAAGGCAACATTCGAGAAGATACGTTTGCACCGATACCTCATAGTTCCTCTATAATGACCGATGATAAGAAAACTCATGCAATGAGCATAACTCATACTAATGAATCTGATATGAGTATGCAGGATACAAACGATATGGAAATCAGCGTCACTACACAAAGCCCTTTTACCAATCCTATTGTTACATTATTTGGAGTGAATCCTGTACCGTAAGTTGTGCATATCGACTTTTCCATTGTACGGAGAAAATTTATTAATTATTGTCCGGTTTTAGGGACTCAAACGAAAGATACGTTGAATGTTTGTCGTGGTCTCACCGACAAACTGAGTTATTTTTAGCGGAGCAAGCTATGTTTTTGGAATTTGACGAAAACTCCGCCCTTCCTCCTTTGGAGTTGCATAAAATTTTGAATAGAATTATTGTGATAAATCCTGATTATTCTGAAGCGGTAAGTGATCGTGTTTTTGTTCACATACTTCTATAAATGTATATGTATCTGAATGATTTCCATTTTTTTGCAGTATTTCGTCAGCTACTTAAATTGTTTAAGGGTTAAAGAATTCAGTGGAGCGTTGGAAAATCTTTTTCAGTTTTTCGATAACGTTAGCTACCAAGATAAAGCCAAAGGGTATCGATTTGCTGCCTTAAATTTAGCTATTCTGAATGTCAAATTTGGCAACGTGTAAGTGTCCAGATATTCAACTCCGAACACTTTTCCTTTTTCTCGATGTCTGATTGGAACCATTTTTTTTTTTACAGATCGGGGGCCATTTCAGCTTTAAAAGAGTGTATCATTTTATCTCACGAATCTAACGACAATATTTGTTTGCATATCGCTCAAGCGTGGCTTAGGTGTTTGCATGAAGATAAAAAAGTGAGTCGAGACTTTGAGAAATTGGGTGCAATTTTCGTCGTATCTATTAAATTTCTCATGTTTATAGGTAGATCTGATAGAATCGACTGTTTCAAAATGTGAAGAATTGGAATTGCATCAAATTGCCTCGCTGAGTTTGCAAATGTGCGCGCAGAATTTTTTGAAAACTGGTCAGAACAGCAATCATATTTTTAATGTGAGGGTTATTTCCATCGTTGTGGCATTTTTTCGCTCGAATAAATATCAATTTATGATTTTGAATTTTTCAGCTGATAGATAAAAGTGACGCGATAAATTCTCAACGTACGCTATCAGACTTGACTCTCACGAGTGTATCGCATCGAGCGGCTATTTGGTGTAGCTACGGACAATACAATATTTCCTTCTTGATAAGCCAGATATTATTAAACATCGACACTACTTACGCTATTTATGGGCTGACTACCTATAATACGGAAGGCGTTTGTACTTGTATTTGTAACATAGCTGGTTTTTTGTCAAACGTGGTAAATATTTTTCTCAATTTATTAAATCAATTTTCAAAATATGTTTTGAATAAAATTTTGAAAAATTTTTACAGGGAAAATATCAAATAGCTAAAATGGTGCTGACCCATGCCAAAGACAGATTCCCTCACGCATTCTCAAAGTGGTGGAAAATGTGCGAACAACTGCTCTACTTTGAATACTCGTTGCATTTGAATTTATGGAACGACGCCTACAAAGCCGCTTGTCAGATTGCCACTGTTGATAAAAAAGAAAGTTTATTAAGGTAAGATCTATACTTCTGCGCATTTAGCAATCTACAAACGTACGAATTTAGCTTCACATTTTTCAATTTATTTCGTAGATTAGCCGAACTGTGTTTAGAAAAAGGTGACCGACCCGGAGCAGCGAAACGTATCGATGACATATTATCGAATCAAAGCGACGAATCGGATCTCAGCCCTCATTACCTATTACGAGCCTACCTAATCGGAGCTCGTGCTAAAAAAGGAGGTGCCGCATTCTTCATGCTCAGAAAAGCTCTAACTTACGCCATTCGCTACGGATACCCCAGATTCAAGGCACTGATTAAATTAGAAATCGCCAAGTTACAGGTAAATTGAACCGTGACGCTTCGAAGTATGAAATAGCATTGTGTATCTAATGAACGCAATTTTAAAATCGCAGCTGGAACTCGGTTACGTAAAACAAGCTTCGCAGTTGGTGGAGAAAAGCAGCGTGATAATATTTTCCGAAAATAAACTCTGCGAACAAGCGGCTGCTTTGACGTTATTAGCTAAATGCAACGTTGCTCTAGTCCGCCATTTAGATAACTCGAGTCAGGAGAAAATAGACGGTTTTAAAGGCGCTATTAATAAATTAGAAAGCGCTAAAAATTTGTACCGCAGATTAGAATGTATGGCCAAGGTCAAAGACGTGATTTATTTACAGGTACGTTGTACTGTTTTTGGGTAATACGTTTCAAAGTTTTTAAACCATATCTTATACATTTCGTTTATCGTCATATAGGTAATATTAGCCAATGAAATCAACTGGCACGAAGCTAGAAACGGATTCGCTTTAGAATTTCGGAGAGTCGATACCGAACAAAACCAAGCGGCATGCAGCAGCATAGATTTTTGTAACAGTTTGTAAAATAAAAATGAAAAAAAGTTGCGAAAAACTCGTAACACATTTTATTTGAACGTTTAAAAAGGAAGGCACTGGGGTGAATAAATAACTTATTGTTTAACGCGAACTACTTTTAAAGAATTATATTTTGAACAATCGCTGGTATTCAGGAACGTATCTAGTCGTTGGATCCGGAGGAGGATCATGGATTAAGAAATCACGCAAGTAAACGGCTGGTAAAACGTGAATTCGTTCGCTAGCTAATACTTCCAAGGGGACAAGAATGTGCCCCAAGTCGTTGCTGTTTTTCAGAAAGCAATGCGTACATTTCGATACATCTCTGCAAAATATACAATATAATTAGTTACACTGAATGGGGACGACGAGGCGAGTAATCAGTTACATACTTAGGTTGCAAAATGCGTCCACCTCCTGCTCTAATGATTCGTTGTAATGAAATCACGGTACCGTCCACAGTTTTACTAGCAACTACAGCTTTCATACCGACAAAAGGTCTTTTGGAAGGTCCTCCATTACGGATTCTCATTCGCCAGCGATACGCGGCAGCGGCCAATTGTTTAGTTTCGGCGTTAGCATCATCTAGGAACCTTTTATTCTTTGGATTGCCCCACTCGTGGTCTTCTTCCTAGAATATTCGCAAAATAGAATTACAATACCGGCGAGTACACTTTACCAGAATACTACGACTTGAAAAACGAACATCGACGAAGGCATTTTTTTCTAAACAAGTTCTCAGGTACGAATCTCGTAAGACCCATAGTCCGGCAGCGATGGAGCATAACATTTTTTCAGTTTTTTTCATATCTTCGATTATCAAATGGGTAGCTCTTTCGGATTCTTCTTCATCTGGTTCGTAAGTAGCAGCAACCGAGCCGCCTAAATTTATAATTAATTCTTCTATCGTATTACGTTCGATCTGAAATGTGGGGAAAACTGGTTATTTGAAATCCGCTGCGATAGTAACAGCAGGTTCGATGTATAACTCACTTCTAAAGAGATCATTATGTTGTGAGGATTTCCAATCCGAGGTTTTTTCGAAACTACGGATCCTGACGTTTCTGCATCACGTTTTTCAGATTGGGGATTTGCAGCTGAAGGACGCTGAGTTCGGTGAGCTGCAGCGATATTCCTCTGGGAAGCTTGACTAAGGCCCTGAAAAACCTTAGGGTAAAATACAGCCGGTAAAATTTGATTCGAATTCATAAGAAATATTTACAGTAGATGTCGGAGAATCTCGATGACTTAAATCATTTAAAGAATCGTGCCATCCGACTTCTTCGAGGGGTGTTAGAATAAGTTTATTTTGTCCAATGGCTTTCTTCTTCGAACAACCTGAAAGTTAAAATGTATTAGGAGATTAATTTTTAAGAATTCGAAAATCACATCATCCTAGAAAATATTCTCGTTTCAAACGTACTTAATTTACGATCGGCTGAATCATCTCTTGATTTACGTTTCCCGATCGAGCTGCTACTACGTCCCTTCGACGCATTCATTTCACTAAAATCACACGCAAACAAACGAATAACTTCGAATGTATCATTTTGAATTACTTTTGACTAGTTGAAATACCTACAGAATTAAACTGGTAGGTCCGTTATTCGATCTACATTCGTCCAATTTATTAGCATTTTCACCAGGAGAACTGCTTCTACTCGCCGAACTACTGGAAGAAACTCCGTTCACAGGTTGGGATTTTTCAACCGATCTAGACGGTCTGAGCGAAGCTTTTCCGTCAGTTTTTTGTGTACATTTATTAACGTCTTTTAAAACTTCGCCAACCTAAAACCAATTCAAAATGAAAAAGGTGTCTAATACCTACATAAGTAATACAGACACAACCAATTATTACCTTGGTAGAGGAGGCGGCTGCGCAAAAATTCGGTACTTCTTGACTCGAAATACTACGTCCGGAAGGATAAGATTTAGATACACTCGGCTCTGGTTCGCCGTTACAAGGTGTCTGCGATGGGATTGTTTGAGACTGGTTAGCCGCCTGAGGACTAGTTTTAACATGCATGGTCAAGTAATCTTCGAGTGGTAATTTGGTTCCAGTTTTGAAACAATCTCGGATCCACATTTCCGTCACAATAGGCAAGTTCCACTTTTTTGCTGCATTGTATTTCGGTCCTTGAGGTTGCGCACACACCAAATGAGTTGTCCGCAGCACCGCCATGTCTGGGTTGACTTTTTTCGAAAGTGTTTCTTGGCATCTGTGAAGCCAAATAGGTCAGATGGGCGTGTACAAATTAAGGGAAGGGCACTATATTCGATACTTACATGGCTCCTAATAATTTTCCTAAATTCTCCAAGAATGATCTCTCTTGCCTGTCGTATGCACTCAGGGTAATCACACAATCGGTTAGTGGTTTTGGTTTCGATTGTAAATGACTTTCGCCAATTGGTAGGTGGTAATATTTCACACCCATTACCTTCATATTAAACAGGCAGTCTTCCTGCAACGTGAAATTGACTTTTAATTGATAATTGGTTTGAACGAAAAATCCAAAAAATCTAGTTAGCAGAAAAAAATCATACCAGCCATATCACCGTCACCACTTCATTACAGGTAACATTCGTTTTACCATGGATCAAAGGAACAATCGCATAGTCGACTATACTTCGACTACTATTAACTACGGTGCCGCCGTAATCCTTCAAAGTATTCTTAAAAGTTTCATGAGCTACTGGATCGTGTCCTATGAGGATAAACTTCAAACCTGAAACGAAAAATCTCTCAAATACGAATTCAAAATCGAGATACGTACAACGAAAGTCTCGCGCTCACCGGCAAATAATGTACTAGATTGAGGGCCGGTCTGATATTGGCTAGGAGCTGGAGTGGCGGCATTAGCAGCGGGTGCCGAAACAGCGGCATTAGCAGCGGGTACCGAAACAGCTGAGCTAGGACGAGGAACTAATTCTGACTTACAATCTTCTGCAAATTACAAATTCAAAATTATTTTTGATCTAAATTTTTCTTCAATAGTCCATAACATACGTACCCAAATCTTGCGAAGATTGGGAATATTTTTCGATTAATTCTCGATCAACGTCCGGAATCCGAGGAGGTTCCGGCTTCCTCATCGAACTCGGATTTAAAATTTGATATCCCTGCACATTTCAAATGTTTAGTTACTACAGTAAAAAAGCGAAAAAAATACCCGAAGTGATATGTTACCTTTTTACTCAAAGGAGATGGTTGCTGATTCGCAGGATTATTTTCATTTGGAGCTTTATCATCTTCGAAGTAAGCACACGAAGATTCTTTAACCATGCTTTTTTGTTTGATACTATTACAAAGCCAATCTAATCGGACTACGTGAGGTCTGCGATAAAACACATTTGATGAGTTTTCTTTTTCTTAAAAAAATGCATCAAAATGGAATTCACATTTACCTATTGGGAATATTCTGAATTTGTTGCATTTCTGCATTGCTTGGATTTCCAATAATGATATGAGTCACTGACTCGTTCAATTCGACAAATCTAATCGCACCACCGTAAGTGAGAATTTTTCTCAATTTTTCTTCTTCGTTGGTATTAAATCCAGCCAAATACAGCTACATGAAAAATATTAGAGTATTCAAGTAAACAAGTAATCACGAATCAGAGATCAGAAAACAGTTGACTAAATTACTTTGCATCCATCAAATATTGGTCCACACTTTTTCAGTTCTTTGAGATCAATATCACCAAGAATTTCTTTATAAGATAAATTATTCTCCATTGATAAATTACACTGAGAAACTTGATTTTGTTGAATTCTCCTAGGACAAGCTGAAAAATAAAATAATCACTACTTTTCGGAAGCAAAAAAAAAAATAAAAAATAAAAAATGAATCTCACATTTAGTAGGAGTTTTGAAAGCGTTTGCTTCAACAGAAACTATACTTCGTTCTAGCGTCAACTCATTTACTCCGGATTCACTCTCGTTCACGGTATTTTTACTAACATTGGAAGGAATTATGCTAAGATCAGTTTCATTTGTATCGATTAAAGACACAGGCTCTGCAATTAAGTGAAAGTAATCAATTTGAAACACCATTCTAGCATTTTAAAATGAAGATCAAATTTATCTTACTTTGAGCAGGAGCTTTAGGAACCGGAGTAGATGAAATTTCGTTTTTAGCACGAACAATAAACTTTTCATATGAAACGCAGTAACCTTTACTAATGCATTCGTCAATCCACGCAGGTTGTACACTCGGTATATTCCATCTTACAGCGTATGTAAATTTCTCACCTCCAGCGGTGGGTGTAATCAAGATATGGGTGACGTCTTTTCTCATATCTGGCGAATAATTTCCACCTGGAGAAAAGTTATCAAAATGACGTGCATGAATATTTTATAATTAGACGAATGTAGGTGTTCGAATTTATTACCATTATTATTTATTTTATTTCTTAGTGCTGTCTTTTCTTCTTGAGATATCGATGATCCGGAAATATTTATTTTGTAGAATATTGGACACGAATATTTTTTCATTACGTTGTAATCAACAGCTTTAATGTAATCTTTGAAATTCGATTCCCATACCTCTTCTACCCAACCACGAGTTACTACGGACATGCCTCTCTCGCAAGCTATCTATAAACGTAAGAAATGCGTTCCAATAAGCTCGGGTATAAAATGAGATCACTAATTTGAATGAAATGTTTACCATATGCCTTCGTGTTAAAGCTGATGTTGAAATTAAATGAGTAACTCTGGAGGTGAGGGGCTCAACAAATTCTCCTCCCATCAAGCCTACCAACTTACTAATTTTTCTCTGTAGAAAAAAACAGTAGTTAGAACAATATTCACGGTCCAAAAAAATCGACATCAATAATACGTACATTTTCACTAGGAGGTAATTTCGAAGAACAAACGACCAATTTATTCATAGCCATATTCCAAACAGGAGACAGAGTACGAGGAATTGGAATATTCTCCATGTGACAACTCAATATACACCTGGGTCCAATGATTCTCCTGAAAATCATGAACGATTATACGATGTCTTATAAAGAGAAATACTTCGGCTGGTGTGATGTGCTATATAAGAATCGTACGCATTGGGGTGAGTTTCTTGGAAATTTTTGATAAATTCTTCTTGAAATTCTTCAAAAACAAATATCTTTCCTTTACCGTTCGGCACCGTAGAAAGCTCATTTTGTCTGATCCACTTTGGCTGTAAGTGCCAGTCCATGGCATTCTGTGAACGATACGGATTACAGGATATATACACCAAAATTAGAGAAGAATTATTCATTAATAAAATTGTATTATTTACCATAAAAGCGAGCTGCATGTCGTCAGATACTTCATTTTGATCCTTGTATTCGTCTTTAATAACGAAATGAAGTCCCACTGGAAGTTGCATTGTGGTTTCTTTTTTTACGAACACATTAACAAAATTTAGGTATTCTATATTATATTTACGAACTTATTAATTATTGAATGATTTCCTTCAACGGGCGAAACATTAGACATAATATTCTACTTCTACAGACATATTATTTTCTTCATTTTTACGATAATTTAAAATTTTTCGTTATTCTATTTTTTTATTTTTCACGTTTGGCGGGGTTTGGGGTTTATCAATACGTCATGTGCCTCTTGAGTTATGCTAATTTCACCTAGTTTCCACATTACCGTACTGTCGTTCAAATTTGAATCATGCTGTTTTTTCTTGTTTTTGCTGCGAATTTTTTCGCTTATGCAGAAAAAATAATTGAATATTGAAAAAATTACATTTTTTTACAAAACTCGCATAAAAAATAATCGTAATTTTCTTGTTGAATGAGATAAATTGAAATTCAAACTTACTGAGGAAGCTCAAAGTAGCCATTACTTACAGATTTTGGAAAGATGAAACGTCGTACTCCAAGTGACTCCCAGTTATCAATAAATTTTCATTCTCAGTTCTTATCACGCCGCCTTTAATGATGCAAAAATTCTGAAAATTTGTGAAATTTTCTATACTTTGGCCGTGAATGATCCAATTTTACTATAAATGACTAATTGAAACATTTCGGTTGTGCTCTTAAATCATAATCTAATAATCTTTCAATTCGGCATTGTGATTTTCTTCCGCGATTGAATGTGTTAGGACCTTTGGTTTATCAAGCAAATTACAAAAATGTCATGGGATCTAAGAGATGAGGAAGAAGTCAAACAGTATCTACATAATATAGGAATCGAATATAGATTTGGGTGCTATAGCGAAAAAAAACCAGAAGGTACGCGTCTATTTCTTAATTGTCAGAAATGTAACGTCATAGTGTAGTTCTTTCCTTCGGGAAAGCAGAATATTTGAAATTGAATAAAATATTTTTTTTTATATATTTCAGTATGTCATTTACTGGGCATGTACTTCGATGTCATCAAGAAAAATGTAGAACAAGCGAAAAAAGTTTATAAAGTCAACTGTGATACTTACCGATGGTCGCATAGTTGTTACAAATATGCTTACCTCAGAGACCAAGAAAAGAAAGAAAATCTGAAAGACGAAGTAAAGCTAAATTCATTAAAATTATTACATTCTCAGTTGGATTCAATTTATAACAATTTTTATTTACTTCCAGGTGATTGATTATTTTGAAAAAGGGTGCGAAGCTGGCTTGAACAAGTCATGTTATCTAGCTGGAGTGAAGCTAGGAGCTAAAGCTGAGCAAGAAAGTAAATCAGCTGAATCGGCCGATCTTTTTAAAAAGGTAAAGAATCTTAATCTATTAGTGTTTGGTTTCATTTATATTTTTTTATACTGATTCGGAATTTTTTTCCATTTTAGGCTCTTGGTTATATGAATAAAGCATGCGATGATAGATTAGGACAAGCTTGCTTTAATTTAAGTAGTATTTATTTTAATGGCATTCCTCAAATGGGAATGGCGAGAGATTTCCGCAAAATGTACGAATATTCCGTCAAAGGCTGCGAACAGTTGCATTTCAATTGCTGTGTAAACGCTGCTCTAATGTTAGGTAAAGGTGAAGGAGTCGAAAAAAATGACGAATTAGCTAAAAAGTATCGCGATAAGGCGCAAGACTTGTATGATCAAATGACTGCCAAAGGACTTCAGTTCGAAGAAGGATTACAATAGTTGGAATTGTATTTTTTTTTTCTTTTCAAATCGAGGAATCCGAATAGTAGATTGTTGATGTTGTTTTAAATAAAGAATGTGTTGCAATTGTTGCATTTGGCCATTTTTCCGTTTAAATTTATTTTTAAAAATGTAATTATTCTCCTTCTATGTGTAGGTATGGTATAAATTTGCGCAAAATTGGTTCTTATTCGTTATTATTTTGATTCAATTTTTTAATCAACGTTGTAATTAGAATGCAAATGAAAAAAACGACCTCATTCTTTGAAGTACGTATCTTAACCGAAACATTTTAATCAAAATATTCTAATGTCGCTTTGTTTTCCATCATCCAATTTTAATTACTTCCATTTGAAAATAATTTTCTCGAACTATCGCGTTAAATGTATTAATGTACTTTTAAATGATACTCGGAAAGTAATGTAATTAAGAGAACAAAGAATCGAGCATTTTAATTCGCCAGCTAAATATCCAAAAATGAGGTAACCTATTTCTAATGTTAAGTTACTAAATACGTGACCATAGTTATAATGTTCCCACTTTATCGGCGTGTATCTTTTCATCGATGTTGTGAAGGTCAAAGATCAGATGAAAATTCTACTGGTATTTTTTCCCTTATGAATCAATGAATCATCCTTCATCCATACACTGAAAATTTAGAGCGATAAAAAATGATATATTTTTATCCTTACTTAATGTCTGTTGTGTCTACTACGTCTAATGGGCGTGATACAAAAATAAATCAGAATGGTATACTTACGTACGTACTTAGGTACCTATTATACTTGAAAAAAGTTCGAACGTACCATTATTTTCAGCGTTAATTAAAATCGTAATAATATATTGATAATTTGTGGAGCTGAGACAGCAAATTTTCTGAATTTAATGAGGTGTATAAGTGCTGTTTTCTCTTCGCCATTTCTGATAATGGGATATCATTCGTAACATTTTACTTTTGGACATGAATGAAAATATTGTAAATGCGGATCTAGGCGCTTATTTTCATTACGTACTGATATCTACTTCTTTTTTTACCGGAAAATATATTGTTAGTACCTAGACCTACAACAAAGACTATAGCCTATTCTCTTTCGTAACCATGAAGTTTTGTTGGAACTACAATAATTCATATCACTAGAGATTAAGAGCACGCTTCGTATCGTGATACCGATAAGTTTAATGTTTTCAGTGACCTTTACATCATTCTCTTGGAACTGTTAAATTCTGGAAACAAAATATATTTTCATCTGTTTTTTTATTTTGTTTGAAGTACTTATGACATAATAACGTACATACTTACCTGTGTAAGTATAACGAAGCTGAAAGTAGAACATTAACTTCGAATTGAAATGTTGGTGTATGTATTACTTTTGGCCGTACTTCTACGAATCCCATCATTACATTAGGTCTATGAAACATTGAATTAAATGCAATAAATAATAATAAAATTGTGCAAACAGGCAAACAGGTATTCTAAAAATAAATCTCATGATACATATAAGCCTAAAAGCTTAATGACTCATCATTTATTACTGATATGTATGCATGATCGTGATTTCGTTCAGCAACATCTTAATCAACTGTCTTATGCAATCGAACGTAGATCGATGTATGTACATATATTGAGGTTCGATCTCTTTCAAGGTAAAGCGTATACCACTTACTACCAAATATATGCTTCGAAATATGTTGTCAAGTAATATGCCAAATTTCATAAATTTAGTACTTACTCATATTTCTCAAGTTGATGAATGAGTGATACTTCAAGCAATGTCGCATAAACGTACTTACGTACGTTCAACTCACAATTAAGTATGCATCTCGAAACAGGTTCGAGGAACGCTTAAAGGGAATTGGATTGAATCGCAAATACCTTTCTAAAAAATTGTGAAATGATCAGTGCGCGGTATTAGAATCGTAGATTCAATGTTGACGCGTAAACTGGTTTACAGAAGGTACCCAGCTACCCACTTAGGTATTCTTTCATAAAATAAGATACATAATTATTTACAAATTTGACAAGTTGAGCAGATACTTACTTACTACCTAGATCTATGTATGCTGTTGCAAGGTACTATGTAAAAAAATATTTTACACCCACATAAGCATGATTTTGCGCACGAATTTGTCAAAAAGAATACCTTAGTTAATTACGAATTTAGAAATGGATGAGTTTATTGCAAAAAACTCGAAAATAAAGGTAAAATCCATGACCTATAGCATATGAAATACGTCTGACCTGCGACACACTCGCGTAGTAGGCCATAACCTACCGACGAAATCGTGTAGCGCAGCTATAGCAGATCGGATTTTGAAACATCTGATTATTTTCGTAAGGCACCTATCGTTTCATCTCTGGTTGTATCATTTTATACTAAACTTGTAAAAGAGTTTGCTCGATTTTTATTACTCTAAACTTGCCTCTTACTGTTTGTACATAGTGGAAAGGTAAGACTTTGTGGTTGAGGTAATAACACCGCAACACGTGCACGTGCATTGCTACGGTTTCTACCAATATTGAATTACACATTACGATTCACGATTTCTTTTAGACGGTATAGTAGATATACTCCTGAACTCGAGATGATGGGAGTATGTAGCGTGATTATATGAACATGAGTTTTTAAATCATTAGTTTTCCCGTGAATATGACGTTTCAGACAATATCTTTCATCCTATAAGGTAACCAATGAAATGCATCATGTGCATCATGCATGCGCTGCAACCATGAACCAAATTAGCGGGCTTATGAGTTGAATGGCTGGAAAATTTTTGATGAAGTTTTCCATATCTGTACCCTAAATTGAACTGGTGATTTCAAGACTAAACATTTCATTTTAAATAGGTGCCATAGATACAGGTAGGTACGTCATTGACGAATGTTCTTGTTCTATTCAGATAAACATATTCATCGATCTAGTCAATCTAGTGCGAAGAATGGGCAGCAAGATTCTGCACGAATTCTGTGGCATTTCCGAGAATTTTTTTTTCAAGAAAAATCAACCAGCTACAAAAAACGATAAAAAAAATTGGAAAAAAAATTTAGAACCTATGTATTTCTTCGTTTTATAGTGAAAACTGAAAAACTCGAATGTTAATAGGTTTTGCAAATTGGCATCCAGTCAACGTTAAATTAATATAAAAATTACGTACGCT
The DNA here is from genome assembly GCA_900065295.1 of Paracoccus marginatus. Classification (NCBI taxonomy): domain Eukaryota; kingdom Metazoa; phylum Arthropoda; class Insecta; order Hemiptera; family Pseudococcidae; genus Paracoccus; species Paracoccus marginatus. Next base: position 5,031 of record FIZT01024705.1, on the reverse strand, counting down.
TATACGACGTCGGCGAGCAAAGCAAGCAACGCTTCTCGCTTCTCCTACGCGTTTATCGCAGTTTACCCGCCCCGCTGCGGTAACACTTGAACCCGACGTAAGAAAACCCCACGATGCTACTCGGCGCTCGGCATTAGTTACGCGTTTCGGTGACACCGCGTTAGTCGTTTGATCGTGGACTCGCGCTTGCACTTCTTCGGTTGCGTTCTTTATTCGTTGTTCGGTAGTTTTAGTTCAGTGTTTTATTCATAATTATCGCGATTAACACTACGATGATTCGTTGCCGGAAAAAAGTCAGCCATTTCAATTATCCGGTGTGCAGTAACTTCTAGAGTATGTAGAAGTGCCGCAAGAAAAAATACGCTAATTCGATAGGTAGTTCGGCCGCCGCAATGTCATCGATATTTTCGAAATATTTACGCGACAACGGTGTACCGGGAAAACTAATCGGTAACCGGGAAAGTCTGAGTAAAGCGTTGATCGCGTCTTCGCTCATCCTATACGGATGTAAAATAAGTTACCCCATCATAAAGAAGGTTTGTCATTCGCCGAAAAATGATTCTCGCCTTAAGCCGAACACAAACGGCGTTTGTTCGGTGGAGCAAACAGACACCGCGGATCCATTGATCGATAACAATAACAAGAGCTGCGTCCTAAACGGTAACCTAGTCAGCGACAAGAACTATACCAATATGAAGAATAACAAAGTCGATACTCAAGTCAGCCCAGTTTCAGCTAAAAAGCAGAAAAACGGTATTCGAGCTTTAGGCCCGGGTTTCGACAGAGAATTCATTAAACGTTTATATTATTTAATTAAAATTATGATACCGAAAACGTTCTGCTTCGAAACTTTCCTACTGGCTGTTCACACCGGAGCCTTAACTTTGCGAACGTTGATGTCCATTCATGTGGCCAGTATGGAAGGACATATTGTCAAATATATCGTGCAAAAGGATGTGAAAAACTTCTCTTTCATGTTACTTAAATGGTTAGCTTTTGCTATACCTGCCACATTTGTCAATTCTATGATTAGATATTTGGAATGCAAACTTGCCCTGTCATTCAGGTGAGTGTTTTATCTAGTACTTCGTTTAATTTATTGTAACCCATTACGGCTATTACGTCGAATGAGGGAATATATTTTCGAGTATCATTGAAATGAACAATGGTAATTGAAGTCGTATTCCCTTTCGTAGTACCCAAAAATTCTACGTTGTACTTCGTCGTACTTTTCACTCATTAAGATCGTGGTTTTGCGTCTTTAAAAAACTCAACTTTGCAAGATTCGATATCATCTGCTTATTGTTTACTTTTTCGACAGTGTTACCAATTACAGCACAAATAGTAATTTCTAATATTTACGTTTTTGATTCTCACTGGATTTCATCCTGGTTTTTCAGCAATGATTTAAATTTTTTTTTTTTTAATTAAAAAGAAATTGGAAGAAACACCAATTGGTGCACCATTTTAATATCAAATGCAACATATTTTCGTGTTTGTAATTCAATATTAAATTAGCCAAGCGTGGAATACGATTCATACTTCTCGTCTCACCGTTTTAATTTAATTAAGCTTAACATTGTCTCGAGTTTATTTTCACGAAGTGACGAAGAGAACTGTTGTTCTGTCATTTTATTATGATTTATTTCATGCACGTACATGCAGCCAGTTTATTTCATCTTTCGAGTGCACCTACATACACATGATAAGGTTATTGTACCGAAATGGTAATGTCTGGTTCCGTTTCAATTAAAATAAATACCCTTTGAACTTGTTTACTTATAATTTTTTCCTATACTTCGGATGCTTCTCTCATTCTGGTCTACATAACTCGCACAATACACCTAAACGTTGTTGTTTATCAAACTTGTAGAATTTTTTTAGAGCATGGTCGAAATCTCATTGCAATACGAGTGGAAAAAAATTGGCCTCTGACTGGCCCACTGATTCGTTAATGATAAGATCATTATCTCGGGATGACTTTGATACCCGTTAAATTCATTAAGTAATACACAAAGTAGCGAACATTAGCCAAGAGTACCTAATTACTTGGTGCTTTCATCGAGTTGTTAGTGTTGTTCAAAACATTGCTCATTTCCCTTTCTGAAGACTTAGAAAAATGAATGTATTGTTTACTCATCATTATCTTCTTCTTTCATCGAGATGTGTTGATTTATATTCTAGTCAAACTTCACCAATTTCAACTGCCTTGTTAAATTGGAAAAAATATTCGAAAATTGTCGTCGTACAAACGACCGCTGATTGAAGTTCATTTCCATGTGACAAATTTTTCTCCCACTCACCCTCTCATATTCATAATTTCTCGATTCCTTGCGTCCAATAAAAGTGCCATAAATTCATGCATTTTCCAAGCGACGTACCTTTTATCGTTCGTATAATAAATAATAATTGATGATACGACAAATTCTTCGTATATTTTCGACGATTGAGTAAATAATTCGATTAAAATATAGGTCATCTTAACCGGATTATTTTTTCATATCAAAAAATACGCATTATATAACGTACTGGTTGAACTATACATACGTATAAAGTTGTTATTGCGACCGATACGAGAAAAATGTACCTACGTACGTACCCATACGTTAGCATAAATAAATAACGACGTACCTATAGACTACCTACGATATCGTCTCGCTCTTGTATTAACCGGTACTATTGGCTTGTTGCAGATCTCGCTTAGTGAATCACGCGTATAAATTATACTTCAAAGATGAAACGTACTACCGAGTCAGCAACATCGACGATCGAATCGAAAACGCCGACCATCGACTAACCGAAGACATTACAGCATTCGCGACATCGGTAGCTCATCTGTATTCTCATATTACGAAACCATTATTCGACTGCGCCCTCGTAGCTTACGCATTAGCCAAATCCAGCAAAGAGATGGGCGCCGCCGTTATACCAGGTGAGTTTTCAGACCAACTCGAATCGATCACGATCCTTTACACCGACCTGGAATAACTCGTTATCTGCGCATCGAGCCAGTTTATAGACATTGTATAACGGTGATTTTTTTTCACAAACTGGGATGAAATCGCCAACTTCGTGCTTCTACAACGTGTTATTAAAACGCCACGATGATTAAACAGGTACTTTCGTTCGAACGTACGAGTACAGCCTTGCGTAGACCAAATGATGTTTCATTAGAAAAAAAAAAAAATACACTCACCTAGGAGCTAAACATCGTACTGCGATATTTTTTATCTGCATTAGAAAAAAAATCAATTTATTGTACATTAGCATCGCATTCGGCAATTGACGTCATTCCGTTTCAACATTTTTGTATTCTGCGGACTTGTATGCGATAATTTAACCCACTGGTACGTTAAATGACTCAAATCTCATTAATCAACATCGGGTTGAATTTCCTGGCGAATTTTTTTCATCATTTGATAGAGCGTCTGCATTAATCTAGCTCGAGTTGGCTAAATGGAGTATCGATATTACAGCAAAATTACCTTTTACCTACCTACCTACCTACCTGATTACCTATACCGCCACCAACCTTACTCGTGTACCGTACGTAATTACTTGACCGCGTAGACGAATTTCAACCAATATTTGCGTATAACGATCGCCGAGAAATTTTTAGCTCAGGAAAAAATATAATTACCAGCAATTTATATGATAATTCGAGAATCGCATTGTGTGTCTAATATCGTATAATTTTCGTTTTAAAATTACAACCGTATTACCAGGCAGTCTGTCATTAACCCATCATAATATAGCTGAATATTGCCGCTGATATCGCGGATTTTTCATTTCGTACGTGATGTTCGGCATGAGGTATTCCTCGAATCGGATATAATCTTATTATAAAATGCTGTCACGTGGTAAACAATCGTAAAGTTGCACTTTCAAGGTCATCGATAGTAATTTTCATAAAGTGATTTTCGTCGGTGGACCCTTATACATATAGGTGTGGTCGCAGTACCCAGGTGATATGGTAAATAGAAAATGTTGTTTGATTCGTGAATTCAATTTTCATGATTCGTCAGGACTCCGCATAATTATCGTACTCGTATTTATAGTGTTTTTCAGCGATGTGCACAAGAATATTTATTTTCAAGTGACAGGTAGTCTTACGTTTCTGTGAGTACTGCTCAGGCAGTGGAGGATAGAGGGCGAGTGGCAATTTAATTCTATTTTCTGGTAAAATGTTCAAGTTTCTAGTCGGGACAAATTTTTAAAATTAAAAGAAGAAAAACCGTTTAATTTAAACACTCTTTTGCTTTTATTTAGTTTCTATCTCTTTCCCTTAAAATATCAATTTTGAAGCCATCGAATTTGTTTTACAAGTTTCCCCTCTTCATAGTTTGAAAAATCATCATCGTTGGCGAACGATCTTTATAAAAATGTTTCAATTCCGTTGTGATCAATCGGTTCGTTCTGGAGCAATCTGATGAAAAATTGTTGGAATTTGTTCACGAAGGATTTCAACGAAAAATTTGAAATTCTTTCCAAACGATTTTTATGGGTTGAAAAGTTGTTCCCGAACAATCTCAATAATTTTTTGTGAACGATTGTGGAAAATAAAAAAATAAAAAAATGAAATCTGTTCCTTTCTAGAAATTTGTTCGTGAACGATTTGGTAAAAATGTTGAAAATTTGTTCTCAAGCAGTTTTGATAAAAATTTTAAAAATTTATTCGTGAACGATTTTGATGAAAATTTTAAAATTCGTTCGTGAACGATTTAGATGTAAATTTTGAAAATTCACTCCCAGGCAGTTTTTGATAAAAAATTTTTAAATTCGTTCGTGAACGATTTTCAAAAAAAAGAATTGAAATTCATTATTCGGAAACCATATTGATGAAAAGTTTGAAATTCGTTCGTGAACGACTTTGATGAAAATTCCTAAATTCGTCCCCAAAAAATTTCCACAAAATTTTTAAAAACGCGTTTGTGAACGATTTTGATGCAAATTTTAGAAATTCATTCTAGAGCAGTTTTGATAAAAAAATTTTAAAATTCGTTCGTGAACGATCCCCCCCCCCCCCCCCCC
>FIZT01024689.1:0-33904 GCA_900065295.1 Paracoccus marginatus | reverse complement strand
GCTCGCAAAAAGCAAAAAACTGATTTTTTGGGGGGAGGTGCCTCAAAAAAATGACCTAGAAGGGGAGGCTCGAGGAGGCTTTTGGATATGTGATAGAGTAGACTCTCTTCTACATAATAAATCAAAAAAACGTTTTGTAACTATTAGTTTGAGGTCAGGGCATAATTCTACCAGACTAATTCAACAATTTACATACCTATCTATCATTACGTTGAGTTTGTTGATCATTTTTCACAATGTACCTAACTAGTCCAAATTCGTTGATGAATTCATGTATTAGATACAAATGCATCAAGTGCATCATTTTGAATAGGAGGTGTTCGGTTACAGTAGGTATACCCACCTATTAAGCTCATCGTGGCGTAACCAGCTCTAAAAATACCTAAGCTAGAGTTTTATTCCAAGTCAGATACCCAATTTTTAATAATTAATCACCGGTGAATTGATTAAGACTACGGAAGACGAAGGCCATCAACTTGAATGACAGTTAGATTTCGTAAATGAACCCAGTCGCTTTGGTATGGTCAATATAACTTGATTGGTGATCGTTTCAAACAAAAATTCGAGCCAAAAATGGCATTACTTTCACTTCCCATTGCTGACTTCTTGTCAAAATTCAATTTACAAGCGCCCGCTATCATAGGTGCTTGGCAACCTGAACTTGCGCAATTATATTTTTTCAAACTGAATCAATGCTTTACCCGATTTGGCTCCACCAACGATGAGAAATATCAATTTATAAACTTTTCAACTATTTAATCACAACTTCGCTAATGAAAAATCAAATCCGTGGTAAAAATTTATTTCACTTGAAACGTGAATATAATTTTTTTTTAATGGCAAAATAAAAAGTCACCAAAGAAAACAAAAATTACAAAGAAAAACGTATCTTGCTACGTCATGAATTGATTTCACATCATAAAGGTTTCTACCACAAATAGGTACATACATCGTATTAATTAAAAACAATCCAACATCAAATGCAAGTGTCGTTGAAAAAAAAAAAAAAATAGAAATGAATAAGTATACAAGTCGATGAAATTAACGTTATATACTCCGTCCGTATTGCACTCGTAATTTCCAATTTCAAATCGACAACAAAATGCTCCTAAAGTTGCGTATTTTCGTAACTATAAAAAATATTACATCGTACAATCGTATCTACATCATCACAAAAGTCAATTTCTTAACAACTCAAGGCGTTGAGGATAAGAGAACTAAGTGCATTCGAGGAAAACATTAATCGTCGAATTAGGTCACCGCCAGCCCGTGGCTGGAATTACAATAGATACGCTCTTAGCAACATAGTACTCATTTGTACTTGTAACGTTTGCCATCAGCGGTGTGATACAATTCGCAAAATGTATCAAATCATAATTTACTACGATTCGATGATCGAGACATACAACGTATGTGTATGTTTGATGACCATCTTGGAGAGGTGTTCAAGCAAACACATTGTCGGATCACGTTCGTCCTTATATCAGTAGTGCGTCGAACAACGAGGAAAGAAAGTGAAAATATTTCCGAGGAAAAAATGTATCAGTGGATAAGATAATACAATCAAAGGAAAGGTTAAGAACATCTATCAACATGATATTTTTTTTTTCAAACAGAATTTATAAAACTTGATAATAAAATATAAAAATAAAACCCTCTTACAATGGCATCTTTTCATCCCCCTCTCCCCATATTTTTCCGTAGTTTTTCATTTTTTTCAATTTTATTGACCAAATAGGAGCATAATGAAATCAGATACCCGCTCGCCCGCAATCAATTCGGAGTAGGTACGGCTCGCGTTAGTTCCATCGACCACAGTAGTACTAAAAAATTGTAACCATCTGCTTAGAAGAAGCAACTTATTAATTAATATGATTCAAATATTTAAAAGGTATTCGTGTAACATTACATACTACATAAGTATATTTACAAAATGAAATACACTCGAGATGAAATTTTCTTTAACCCTGTCAAACGATTGGTAAAAGGTTCCTTATAGTTAAATTAAGCATAAAAATAAGTTAAGTATATACACTGTACATAGATTGTGGGTAGTAAATTTTGAAATAAAAATAGTGGAAAATCTAACCAGTATATTTTTTTCAGAAGCGTTATCATGTATAAGTATATTGAGAGAATTTTGTCTTTTTTTTTTTAAATTCGAAAGTAAAGTACTTGATATACTTTGGGCCAAAATAAAAAACCGAAAACCAAATAAAAAGATATTTGAGATTTTAAAAAAAAAAAAAAAAAAAAAATATTTAGATAAATCGCGACTAATTTTCGACTAATTTCTGTAAGTGAAATAGAAACTGGGGAAAATAGACAAAACGCGATGAAACGCTATGGAAATAAAATCACAACCATAATAATATTTTACAAAAATAACAAAGAGACTAATTACATTTTCGAAAGGAAAAAAACCCATAATGAATGGAGCAGTTTCGTTGTACACGACTTGGAATTTTACACGATTCATTTTTCATTTGAAAAAAGCTTCGGCCGGTATATTACCTACTTTATGAAATTCGGTGAACGCGTGCAAGGCCGCGTTGAAATCCCATTTTGTTTCATCGAGACATCTATAAATGAATTGAACACTTAGTAAAGAGGGTTTTTTTTAAAAAAATGGATCAAGAAGCTTCAAAACGTACTTTTCAGACCACGTTAGATTCATTCCGGTTTGTTTAGCTAAAGCGACGACCATTTCACGTTTCATATCCATTTCTTGAGGACTCGCCACAGGCGTTACGGATTGAACTGGACCGCCGATAGGGGTGGTATTTAGCGAGCTAGACGCTTCTTGACTAACCGACGTCGATTGCGTAGCGAAGGCAGTCTGCGGGGGGAAAACAATTAAAATCTGCTCGGTATTTTGTTCGAATGTGAATTTCGACTATGGTAATTTTTTGCACTAACCGAAATGAGCTCTTTCGATGCGTCGGTAATTGATAACACGTCGTTAACGATATTAAATCCAGTTCCTGTCGAAATTAACGTAAATGCTCGACTGAAAGCTTTGATGGAAGAGGTGTCCGTTTCGCGGAACACTCCGGTGATGCACAACGATATTAAACCAGGCTATACGACACAAACAGTTCGATTACACGAAGAACAAACAGAAAGACGAGCTAACTTTATGACGGAAACTCACCGAAAAAACTAATAAATCGACGGTAAAGGAAGGTAGGTCATGCAGCGTTTTAGGCAACATATTTAAAAATCTCACTATTTCTTGTTTACCGACGTGTAAAAGCTTAGCTCTTCTTTCGAAACTGGTCACTTTCTTTAAATTACGACTTTCCGTTATATATTTGTTCAAATTAATGCCTCTGAAACCAAAAAAGTATACATTATTTTTAGTAAACATTAACAAAATCGCGTCAACACGAACGTGTTTCTCTTACCCGGAAAGGTTAAAAGCGCTCATCGAAAACTGAGCATTTTCGGCGTACGCCTCGCTCAGTGCATCTCTGTTGAGCGTGTTATCGTACATGGCGAAATACTGCTCTAAAAACTGTCGAGTGAAATCTCTGCCTTCGACGTTGCATAAAAAGTTCCCTTGACTGTTGGGCAATTTACTTTGACTTTCTTCGATATCGAATGAGACTGGCGGTGGTAATTCGACTCCGTCCTATTAAAATAAAAAATAAATCACAGCACTCGTCTGCACACGTAGGATGAAATTTCGAAGGAAAAAAGTGGTCAATATTTGAGAATTTTTTGCATAAATTTCTTTACGAGACGAATGCTTTGGAATTAAAAATACTCGGGTAGGAATACTATGCAGAGTAAAACAATTCTTACCAATATAAGCAGCGTTCTAAATATTTTACGAACTTCCCTGTGAACAGAAATACAGTCGCGCAAATACGCATATTCGTAAATTACAGTAAATCGTTAGTTAATTCATATTTTTTCATAGCAAATACAGCTTTCCCCATCCCATTTTTCACATTCCGTTCAACTCGTGAAATGCACTTTTAACCCTTGCGATTATCATGATTAGGTTCGATTAGAGAAATTGATTGCGATTTGAGACGGCTAATGTTGTGATTGAGCGACGGACGATAAGAAAATTATCCAAAATCGACTGCCAATCTTCGTGATGTATTCAAATTAGTTGGTAGATTACAAATTAAATTAGTCGACTAAGACGATTGATCAATTAGAAATTTTCACTCATTTTTGAAAAAAAAAATGAAATGAATCTGATCACAATCGCTCATTTCATTTATAACAAAAAATAAAAAAAAATTTTTAGGTCACTCTTTTAAAAAAAATTTTTAAAAGAAATTTCTGATTCATTTTTTATTGGGATTTCCCATTGAGAAGTACTTGGAGAGATGATTAGGGCAGCCACAGGCTGCAACCACAACTATCTTTCTTCATATAAGAGAAGTAGATTGAATAAGCGCACATTCAAACCATAAACCAAATCCTCTCGAGTTGATGTGCATAGTCTGGCATAGTCAAAACACAAAAATCACATAAATACATGGACATGAAATATGAAAAATTTGTGAAAATCAGTAGCATAATATTTCATTTTTTCCATTTTATTTCCTTCTTCGTTTGAGTTCATTTTAATTCAACATTTTCAAATTAGCCCCTCCCCCCAAAAAAGGAAACTGGTATCAATGAAACACCGTCGATGAGAAAACGCTGTATTATGGAATTCTCCCACGCTGATAGAAGTTCCTGGTGAAAAGTCGACATACAACTTCTGAATCTTTTTTGGATACATCAATAGCAAAACCCCAAAATTGGCAGTATTAAATTTATACAACAAAAAACCACACCAAAATGTTTTTGCTGGGATGTTACGAGAACGATAAAATTGCACTCTTCCAGGGGAACTGAACGTCAGCAATTTTTTTTTCCAGAAAACGTCAAGGCCACAGAATGTTTTAAAGTATTAGACAAAAAACGTTTCGGATATACAAAATTACAATTTGAATTATTTCTCATCGGTAGTAAAGGTGGTAAAATGACTATATATTACATTTTGTAAACTTAATCAATATATGCAATAATATAATTATTAATTTTTTTTTTTTTTTTTTTTGAATGAGTGCAGTTCAAAATTTCACTCACATTATTGGTATTTTTCATGTTTTCATTTTTTTTTTTTTTTTTTATTCTCCGTTTACAATAAAATGGATTCGGGAATTCTATTTAAGGACATGGAAGATTAGTTTCTTCCTTCCTTCCTTCCTTCCTTCCTTCATAAATAAGCAGTATCCACTTACGACACCGGTGACCGGATACAATGATACGACAAACCAACATGTACTAGGACACAATTCCTGTAGGTTGAGGTTCGTCTTTCGATGAATTTTATTCAGAAGTTTCTATCGTACATCTGGTGCAGATGTCACATAATATATTATAATACACGTTTGTCACATTTTACGCACGCGTGTATTGCGCTTGAATTATCGTTGACGTTATAAGTCAAACTTCCTTTTTCATGTGAAACAACATGACTGAAAAATCTCGTACGAACGTTGTAAACTTTCAACAATTCATACGTCCCAAATCTGAGAAACAATTTCTCCTCAATTCACCCGAAGAAAAATTTTCGAACAGAATACTCAACATTACGAAGTATGAGGGCGTCAACCACAGAAGATTACGAGTCTAGTCAAATTCACCACCTCTAATTACATATTATATTTTTCACTCGTTTGTCATTGGTCTTAGTTGGTTCAGGTATTAGATACCACCGATTGATCAAAAAAATTTTCATCGTGATTTTTCACTACGCACGTATTATAATTATGCTTCAACACGGAGCCAGAAAATTTTCATACTTTGGATTGAAAAATCCGTTCGAAGATCGAGTACTTTTCAAAGCCGAAACACAAAATATCTGTTTTTGTCTACATACTTTAACACATTCATAAGCCTATAAAAAAAGATGACGTTCTTCGTTAAAACGTTACCATCTGGTATGATTCATAATCGAACAGACTTACACAAGCATAGGTAAGATGCGTCATTTCGAATATTTACTCAGTACGATCGTTAGTCGGAAAGAAGTTTATATTTTCAATGAAATTCAATATGCGTCAAAGGGGTTGGGGAGCTGGTTATGCCTTTGTGAATACTGTTCATATGAACCCAAAATTCACAATCATAGACTTATAATGCCATTCAGAAAGTAATTTTGTGGCCATAGTACAGTGGGAAATCCCAAACATATTCCCATTACACGATTAATCCAATAAAATAATTCCTTTTTTACCCAGACGCGTTTAGCCTATCTCTAAGAATCGCATTTCGTTCCCGAAACAAGGATTAAAAAGCATAAGCACGTTTTGATGAGCATATCGAAGAAAACGCGACCAAGCTAGCGAGAAATTTTGTAGAACAATGGCAACCATGATACGTCGCCGTGTTTCACATATACCACCACAACAAAACCATCAAAATGCACATTTCAATGGCACACGTTAAAGGAAAGCCGGACAAACAGCTCACGCCGCAGATGAGCACTATGGCCGGTATCTTCCAATATCAAATTCCACTTTTACTCTTGCGCGTTACCTTACATATGTTGTTTGATCTTGGAATTTATCGCATAACGGATTACAATCCAGCACTAATGATTCAAGTTTTAATCCTTCTAAGGGCTTTAATTCGCTGAGATCTCTGATCTGAAATGTAGAACAATATATAAGCGTCGAAGTCCAAACCTGAACGCATTGATTCGAATCGATTTCTTCTCGACGTACTCGATTTTTACACAAATTCAACGATTTCAATTCGTTGGCGTGTTTTTTCAACATGGAAAAGTGTTGAGCGGTGAAAATCTTGTTATCCGATAAGTTCAGCGATCTAAGATTGGGAACGCTTTCGGCTATTATTTGAAATACCGCTAATATAATATTCTGTCTATTCAAGGGAACGAATATGTCTTCTTTTAGAAATTCTGTAAAAATCCACAAATAGTATAAATAGTAAATACTTGAAATCAAAATGTTTCAGCGATGATCAACTATGTATTCACCTTCGTTAGCGTAAAATCTAGATAAATCCAAGTGCTGCGTGGTAGCGTCATATTGAGAAGACATCACTTGTCTGATTTTCTCTTTAAGAGTCGGGTTCAAGTCGACAGATGGCATTTCAGGTTTCACTTTAATTTGTACCTGTAAATTTACATGTTCATGATTATTATTTTTGAACCAGAAAATCCGCATCATCTGCGATGTGTCGCAAACGTACCTTCCACCCATCTCCCATTTGCAGGCGAAAGTTGGCCGAATTTATAGAATTGGCTGTCTTTGAATTATCAACATAAAACGTCATGTCGTCATCTTCCAGTTTAACCTGAAAATTACACGAAGTTCACAATTTATTAAATAAATGCATCAATTCTACAATCATATTAATGCATACTTACTCCTATTGGTACAAACGGTACGGGTTGAATGTAATTTTGTAATTTTTTCATAACTTCTTGTCGGCTATACTTCTTGCCGTGACAAAGCTGAAAAACGGATGTAATTTTGAATAAACAATTCATTTCTTTATTATGAGTTGAGAAAACTGCGGTAACTCACAGTAACTTTAAACCAATCAGACGGTCCTTCTTGAATACCACTTCTTCCTCTAAAATTACCGCCGCCTCTACCAATGCCGCCACCTCCGCCACCTCTGCTTCCGCTTGGGCCTTGCCTTCCTTTTAGAGGATTACTGGAATCACAAAATTATCAGTTAGTGTAGTTCCATAATACAAATAAGAGTGTTAACAGAAGAGGTGCTAACTACTTACAATCTAAGATTGGAGCGCTTCCTCACGTTAATGGTCATATCTACGTCCCCACCGTCTTCGATATATTTGCGTAATTTGTTATCATATCCTTGCTGCCGAGACGTATTTTTAAACGATACACGTCTCGTATGAAAGCTACTGGCACTGCGATCGTCATGTTCTAAAAGAACACAAAATAATTGAATCAATGAATGATGAAAATGAGGGCTAGGTTAGAAAAGCACAAAAGGAATTCAGCTCAAGTTTGGAATGCTATGAACTTCTGATAACCTGCACACCCAGTAAAAATTGTAGAACACTGAAAGAATAAAAAGTCGTAAAACAAAGCACTTCACTCACGGTAATAATTACTGTCTCCTCTGGATTTTCTATTAAATGATGACATTATGAATTTTACAGTGAAGGTTTGTTGATGACTTTTAAACGTTCAGAAGAACACAAGATAACACTTTTAGCACAAACAAAAACTAGGTAGTTTTTACAGCAAATAATAATTTTCAAGCCATCCTGATCTTGGTCTTCTAACAACAGATTACCAATTATTTCATTCTTTACTTTTATGCTTTATCAAACGATTTTTAAATTTGAACTTCGACTTAATTTTCCAAAAATTTCTTAAGTTACTTTCACGTTGCGGGGAGATGGTTAAACGGCTGAACGCGAGGTGGATGTACATAACATCGACACAAACGAGTAGTGATGAAAATTGCGTTTACTGGATAGTCACTCAACGTGACTGCACGTAACAGTCATGTGACCGTGACGCTCAAGCTCAAATAAAAATAAAAAACAAAAAAAATAATAAGAAGAAAACTTTATCTCTCAGATCAAACGAATAATAAGTAATTAGAAAATGAAAAAAATTTCAACGATAAAAAAGTTTCTAAAAAATAAAACACTTCTGGCAAACGAGGTGTAAATACTAACTTACTCATCATCTTAATTAATAATATAATAATAATAATGAACAATGCAAAATGATTATAATAAGTCACCAAAAAATATATCAAAACGTCTTCATAAACATAAAACTTAGTAGGTAAAACAAAAATATGACATCAAATTTCGCAACCGTAAACTGATACCAGATTAAAAAAATAATAATACGCAACAATGTACTTCATAGTGAATAAGTAACGGTCTTCAAAATAGGTAAAAAATATATATGTATAATATATACGAATATGACCAAGAAAATGAAAAAATATTCGATCAGCAGGAGCCTGAAATAGTTCACTCTTGTTTAATAAATGCTTCGGCAGGAATTTGATTTGATTTGTAGAACTTGTTGAAAGCGTACAAAGCATTATTGAAATCCCAATCTGTGTCAATGAGACATCTACAATATGAACAACAGAAATTAGTTTGGTGTACCTATAAACAGAATAGTGAAAATTCGAGTAAAGAAACCGTACTTTTCAGACCACGACAAATTCATTTTGGTCTGCATCGATAATGCGGCGACCATTTCACGTTTCTTCACCAATTCATATTCTTGTACGTTGGACGCAGTTCTGTTCAATAATCTCTCTGCGATAGTCATAGTTCGTGTTTGCTTGGTCAAGCTGGTTATTTCTGGTTTTACATTCAATTCCAGCTGGTTTGAATTACTAGTGAGGGCCAACATTGGAGATTTTATCGCTGTCTAGAAAACATTGTGAATTTCGTATACGTATAACGTATAACACCCTCGTTTTTGTCTATTAGACAATTCATCATTTCTACTTACCATTGCAACTTCTTTACTAGCGTCTGTAATGGATACCATGTCATTGATGATATTAAATCCAGAACCGGTAGGAATCAGAGTAAATGTTCGACTGAAAGCTTTCATTGGCGCAGCGTATTCTACTTCGTGAAATACTCCGCAGACACACAACGATATTAATTGGGGCTGTGATGAAGCAATAGGACGATCATTTAAGGTTAATTTCAAGAAAGTAAATCATAATCAAGTACCTATATTATATACCTTGAAGATCAATAAGTCAACTGTGAAATTGGACAGGTCGTGCTGCGTTTTAGGCAACGTATTTAGAAATCTCACGACTTCTTCCCTTCCAACATGCAATCGTTTGGTTCTGTACTCAAAATTGTTTATTTTTTTCAAATTACGACTGTTACACACGTACTTAGGAGCAATTGCGCTACAACAAAAAGACGCAATCAACACAATTCAGACTGAAAATTATAATTTCGAGTAAAACACTTTTTCTAATTACCCAGTGACGTGGAAAGCACTCATGGAAAATTGAGCAGAGGTTGCATAAGCTTCAATCAAAGCGTCTCGATTGTGCCTATCATCGTACATAGCGTAAAACTGCTCTAAAAACTGCTTAGTAAAATCTCGACCGTTAATATCGCACAAAAAGCTACCCAGACTTTTCGGTACCTCACTCTGATTTTCTTCGACGTCAAACGAAAGTGGCGGCGGTAGTGCCAGCCCATCCTAAAAAATCCATAGTATATTCGATCACGATTTAAATAACTACGGTACTGGTTTGAATGAAAATCAATTCTTACCAACAATACTACATTCTTGAATATTTTACGAACTTCTCTGCAAACAATCCAATCATTAAACGCATATATTAATATCAAGTTTGTGGAAGAGGGTTGAAATTAACTGATCAATTTCACTTTTTCTCGTTACCTTACGTAAGAAGTTTGGTCCTCGAATTTATCACACAATGGATTATTCTCCAAATTCAGATTTTCGATTTTCATTCCTTGAAGGCAGGATAGATCTCGTAAATTATTTATCTGAAACAATATACATGTAACTACAGTTAATCTCAATACGTTCGATTGTCTTCAAGAAGTGATCATAGATACTTTATTTTGACTCAAACTTAATGATTTCAGTTTGTGGGCAAATTTCTTTAGCATAGATAAATGCTCAGTCGAGATGATTTTGTTATTCGATAAATCCAAGGTGGCCACATCCGGAACGCTTTCGCCGATTATTTCAAGCACAGTTTGAAACACATTTTGACAATTCAATGGGGCAAACGTGCCATTCTCTTGAAATCCTGGAATGTTCAAGAACTGCGTTACAAAAAAAAGATAGGTATTGATGCTGTTTCAGAATTTTGATTTGATAGTTACCTTCTTTAGCATAAAACCTGGATAAGTCCAAATGTTGTGTTTTTCCGTCGTAATGAAAAGACATTACACGTCTGATGTTTTCCTTCAAAGCAGGAGTCACGTCAATGTAAGGCATGTGAGCGCTGACTTTAATTTGAATCTGCAATTTAAACGTCTCAATATAACCGCACTAGCAACGGAATAGATGATGTTATACTCAAATTTCTAATACCTTCCAACCATCTCTCATTGACAAACGTAAATTTGCCATACAAATGGCGGAGGCTGCAGTATAATTGTCGATGAAAAAAGTTAAATCGCCCTCGTCCAGATTAACCTAAAAATAGTAATTCAAGTTATTCATTTTCTAAATGATAGCGATGAATACAAGATACTCACGGCAATAGGTACAAAAGTTACTGGATCAATGAAATTTTGTAATGCTTTAAGAATTTCAAATCGGCTGTATTTTTTCCCGTTACATAACTATGAACAAACCGCTTATTAGTAGAGTTTAAAAATGAAACAATAAGGCAATAAATTAACTATACTGAATAACTCACAGTCACTTTATACCACGAAAAAGGACTTTCTTGCAATACTCTTCCTCTGAAATTGAAATTACCTTCTCCATTCCTCGAAGCCGCGTCTCTATGACCACCTCTTCTCGCGAGCACTGGATTACTGCAATTCAACATTGTTAAAAAATGTGAAAGTACGCGAAACTTGAAATATAAAAATTGAATTACTATCTTATGAAGGAACGTTTTCTGTCAGCAGCCGGCGAATTACTGTTCCCTCCATGTTTTGGACCATGCTCAAAACATTCGATTATCTTATTAACCCATCCCAATGGATGGGATTGAGCTGCTTTGAACGATACTCGCTTGGAATAAAAGTTGCCAGAACTACGGCCATCGTTGTCTGAAATGAAACAAATTAATTTTTTGAAAGCGAAATGATACTGGTAAGTTTTACTTACGGTGGTAGTTGTAATCGTCTTTATTTTTCTTGTTAAACGGCGGCATATTGCTTCTTTAAGAAATAAAGCGACAGTCTTTCGAAAATGATGAGATGAGCACACATTCAACACCTCAAATTAAATAAACAGAAAACAAAATTTTCGTAGCAAAACTCTCACCATCACATCACATCACATACCATATCGCATACAAGCACGCATTTCATATCTACAAAATGCTGAGTTTCACGTTTTTCCTCTTTTCGATGCGATGCTTCATCAAAACTCAAAACATGCTCGGACTTGCAAGTTGCATCACTTCTTTCACAGAAAAAAAAACAACGCAAAAGTTGTAGTTCAAAAACTTTCATTGAAGGAGTGTTAAAAACAGAACATGAATTAAATGTGTATCATCCAAAAAATTTCAATTGATAACAGTCATTGATAAGCGGTGATTGATTATTCTTTAGGTACTTAATTTTTTTTAGAAAAAATTGAAATATCAAATAATCGAACGAGGAAATTTGTGATGTGTTTTTAATTCGTTTATTTTTTTTTCATTTATTCTTATGCTATGAAGTAGTTAGTTTAATAATCATTCGTAAGAACTTCAATCCTGAAGGCCTTCGTTATGGAATTTACGCGATGCATTTCTCTATTCCGTCGATTTCCTTCTCATTCGGCGTATAGATACATTCATTCTCAGTACGTCAATTTTTCATTTTATGTCATCGTATAATGGCATAGTTTCTTTAATTTTTTTTTCATGGTTGTGAGTATGTGTTTTAATGATGTATCCTTTAGGTGCATATTGATGCAAAAAGCAAATGCGTTGGACGGCAAAGTTGACTTTGAACTGGAGAAACATTCGGATGCAGGTGATTACTGGTGGAGTCGCAAAAATCCTCTGCACGATTTGAATAAAATTCGGTAAGATGATAGCTTTATATTTTTCTGTTACAATGTCAGCTGTCTACATGATTGATGCTTTTGCCATAGGGTACCTTTCATTCGAAATGGTATACATTCAACAGGAATGCAAAATATAAATGGAAATATTGATAGAACTCCGTTGGATGGCTTGAAAATCTTGGATGTGGGATGTGGGGGTGGTATACTTTCAGAAGTAATTTATGATGATTGATTATTTAGTACCATTTGATACAAAATGATTACAAAAAATGTTTTAATGTTGCATTGTATTTCATTTTTAAAATCGAAGGCTCTGGCTAGGTTAGGAGCTAATGTTACCGGACTCGATATAAATGGCGAATTAATAAAAGTTGCAAGAGAACATCAGGAGTTGGATCGTTCTATAAAAGAAAATTTGAAGTAAGAATTCATTTTTTTCAACTTTTTCTCGCTAATTGAAATTGTGTAATTTGCTAATATGTATACTCACTTTTTGGTTTTTAGATATGTTCGTACATCCATAAATGAACATGAAAAAGATAACTTTGAAAAATATGACGCGGTCGTGATTTCAGAAGTAATCGAACACGTCAGTAATAAAGAGAAATTTCTATTTAGCTGTATCAACACACTTCAAGTAAAATGATTTCTTTTCATGTAGATACCTATTTGAAGTGTTGTACCTTATAGCTCTTTTTTCAGCCTGGTGGATCATTATTCATCACTTGTCCTAATAAGACGATTTTGGCCAAGCTATTTGCTGTTAAATTGGCAGAATATTTGAATATTGTTCCTAAAGGCACTCATGATTATGATAAATTTATTACTCCGGAAGATTTGATTAAAATAATCAAAAAAAGTAAGTTAGTCATTTTCAAGTTGGTACATATCTCTGATACATACCTTTTTCAAACTTCAGTCAACTGATGCATTTGTAAAATATCTTCAATTTTAGGAAACTGTATTGTTAGAAGCATCGAAGGAATTTTCTATAATCCAATCAGTGGTGAGTTTTCAATGTCAAGTTTCAAAACTTTTATGTACGCAATTCACGCATGGAAAGTGCACGATTCAAAACCATTACCACCGCCACCGCGACGTACATTAATACATGTGTGATTTTTTAGTTCTCAGTTCAGGTATCTAAATAAGTTGATAAATCTAATTTTTTGCTCGTACGTGTGACTTATGTTATTAAAAAAAAAACGAGTTGGAGAATTGTTTTTTGAATTTTATTTCTAAATAAGGTACTTATAGCCCATAGCCATTACTGTACTCTACTGTTTCTTTGAAATAATTTTCAGTCTTGAAAAATTCAAAGTAGTAAAACAGATTTTTTTATTTTAAAAATTTATAATAATTCAAACAAATTTTGTATTCACACACACAACATAAATTTTCAAGTGGGAGGTTGGGTGGTGGTTTTCTTATGTCGCGTATCTTCCTCCTCAACAATAGTACCTTCGTCAATAGTATCCATACCGCAATCACTGTACTCTAATTCAAGTTCAGCTAGATCCTCTCTAGCATTTAAGAATTCTTCGTCGTCCATACCTTCACTGAGGTACCAATGGATGTAGGCTCTTTTAGCGTACATCAAATCAAATTGATAATCGATTCTTGCCCACGCTTCTGAAATTGCGGTAGTATTGGCGAGCATGCATAAAGATTCGCTTGTCTCAACTATCTCACTATGTGGTACGTGGGCAGCTGGTTGGTAATTGATGCCTACTTTGAATCCGGTCGGACACCAATTGACGAACGTTATGAGCTCTCTTTCTTTGATCATGTTTATAGAAGCCGATATTGCTTTTGGTGCTATTAACCCTCTATAAAGTAAACAACATGACATGTATTTTCCAGATCTCGAATTGCATTTTACGAGTTGATTGTGAGGTCTAAAACATTCCAACGTAAGGTCTTGAATACTGTTTTCTCGCATCGATTTACTTCGCTTGGTTAAAAGTGGCGAGTAGGATATTACTGGATAATGTATCCTTGGATATGGTACTAAGTTGGTTTGGAATTCACGTAAATCAACGTTTATGGAACCACCAAACCGTAAGGAAGCGGTGACGCTGGAAATTACGGTGGCACTTAAACGGTTTACATGTACATAAGTCGGTTTATTTATAGATAAGTCCTTGGTGCAAATTTCGTATGTTGCTTCGTTATCTATCAGAAATGCGCAGTCGCTAACTTCCAATGTATGATGAGTGGCCAAGACAGTGTTATATGGTTCTACTATTGCGGTACTGAGCTGTCATCATAAAATGAGATTAGTGATCATGAAATTATTTGACTTGGTTCTCTCTTATTAGCATGATTAACATATGTAGGTACCTTAGGTGAAGGATAAATGATGAACTCAATTTTGCTCTTCCTAGGATATTCGTCGCTTAAATGTTCCATTATTAAAGACGTTAAACCTGAACCAGTGCCACCTCCGAATGAATGAAATATTATAAAACCTGCTAAAGATGGGCTGGTGTCTAGAAGTTTAGTTATTTTCTCCTCGACTGTGTAAGACAACTCTCGACCGAGCGTGTGATATCCTCTACCAAAATTGTTAGCTGCATCTTCGTTCCCGCTGACTAAGAACTCCGAATTAAATAATTCTTTGTATTGATTGTCACGTACTTCATCTGCGCGGAAAAAAAATTGAAGTCTTAATAATAATTAAATAAAATCCTACTGCGCTGAATGAAGTTTTTTGGATAAATTAAAAAAAAAAAAACACTTCGGCGTAGTGCTTAAAATATCAGTTTCATCTAAGCTAATTACATAATAACTTTTGTTTTAAATTTTATCAACCTATTGCTGATGGCTCTAAATCTACCATCAACGACCTAGGTACATATCTTCCATTGGGAACTGCATTGAAAAATGTCTGAAAGGTTTCTCCATCACCATTCGGTTCTAATTCTTGATTCAAAGTGCCATCCGGGTTAATGCCATGTTCGATTATGTAGCGTTCCCAACAAGCACTGCCTATTTGTATTCCAGCTTGCCCGATATGTATTGATAGCACTTCTCGCTGAAAATGACCAAGATATATAGAGTAATATGTAGGTAACTACGTACCTTAATTACGTGTACAAGGTTGTTTTACGTAAATGCTTTTTATATAACACTTTCGTAAATTTTAACAACAAAATTTTAGGTACATTTGTGAAACTACAAACCAAAATTTTAAAATAATATAGCATTATTTGTTTACCATTTTTCAAGCGGCTATTTCAACGACATTTTTCCTCACATTCACGTTAAAATTTCTTTTTTTTTTAGCGAAAAATTTGTTTAAAATACTCTCACACTTACCATTGCAATCGAATTTACAATAAATTTATTTTATTTAAATAATTTTGAGAAAATCATCGATGCATAATTTTATTACTACTGTCTTGGAATCATTGAAAATTGACGAAAATTTCCGTTTTTATCTGAAAAAATTGATGACGACAACCACTAATTTCCAAAAATTACAAAAATTTATTAGCAGTGCATCCAGTCACATCCAGGTTTTAGGTGCAATTAAATTTAGTGTTAGTCTGTCCAATAATGATATTGCGGTTCCTTTGATTTTGGTTGTATAATTATTTTAAAATTATTTCTTATTTCAATTGATTAAAAGTGAAGCACAGTGGACGCGAAGTACATATACGTGACTCGGTAAGTCGAGTCGAGTACATTATTTTTAGTGATACCTGTATAGTTTGGCTGTAATTTCTTATATATTGGGTTTTTCAGCGAAAAAAGCTCATACAAAAATGGACCGAATACTTGTACTTTTACATGCAGTAGAAATAGCGGAAAAGTGTTTCAAAACTGTATTTATATGCAATGCTTAGGAATAAAAACTCTAAAATCTAAAAATCATTTAAAAAAAAAAAAAATTTGCTCAGCCCTCAATCGATTTCAATTGTTGATATCATATTGTATCGGTTATCGTTATCGAACAATGGTACCTCGATAATCGAAATCGGCATTTTGTCATCGTTCGTTCTACTTTGAGTTCTACATTCTACAAAATTTCTCCGAAGTCTGAAAAAAGCAAGAATTCAACGAATTGAACAGTGATTTTCGCATTCTCGTCTACGTGAACTGTGAGTTTTAATGTGTTGCGAAGTGATTAATTAGTTATAACTTTTTTTTTGGTAACCATTTCATTGTAAAATAGAATAACCATTGAATATGGCGGATAGAGATAGTGCTAGCGAGAGCGATTCGTCGTCGATTGATGGTGGCCCAATAATGATGCCACCATCTCCTATTACCAGAGAACAATTACAGAAAAGAATTGAATCTCTGCAACAACAAAATAGAGTCTTGAAAGTGGAATTAGATACCTATAAATTAAGAGTAAAAGCTCTCCAAGAAGAAAATCGTAGTTTAAAACAGGCTTCAGTTATCATAGTAAGTGTTCTCTTACTGTTATACCATGAGGTGTAAATCTCAGCGTCATTGTAATTTTTTATGATATTCTTTTGTATATATTTTTCGTTCAGCAAGCTAAAGCGGAACAAGAAGAAGAGTTCATTAGTAATACGTTGCTGAAGAAAATTCAAGCTCTGAAGAAAGAGAAAGAAACTTTAGCTCATCACTATGAACAAGAGGAAGAGTGTTTAACCAATGATCTATCGCGTAAATTAATGCAGGTAAACCGTTAATGTTTTCAAATGGCGTGTAGTATTCAGTCTCGCTAAATCCTTCACATACTTTTTCAACTTCATTGTAGCTGCGTCAAGAAAAATGTAAACTAGAACAGACTCTAGAACAAGAGCAAGAATGTTTGGTTAATAAACTGATGCGTAAAATAGAGAAACTAGAAGCTGAGACATCTGCTAAGCAATCAAATCTTGAGCAGTTACGTAGAGAAAAAGTTGAGCTCGAGAATACGTTAGAACAAGAACAAGAAGCTTTAGTTAATCGCTTATGGAAACGTATGGATAAGTTGGAAGCTGAAAAACGGTAAAAACAATACGACCGGAACGTATTAATATTGACATAATACATATCTCATTTCACCTTTTTTCCTTAGCTCATTACAAATTAAATTAGATCAACCCGTTTCCGATCCAGCATCTCCGAGAGAAATTAGTAACGGCGAAGATACAGCTTCTCATATAAGTTCTCATATTCAAGTACTAAGAAGTGAAGTCATGCGTTTGCGTAATCAATTAGATGTCGCTCAAAAAGAAAGTTGGTGTATCTCAGCTTTTTAATGGCACGTACGTTGACTTTTTAAACATCTAAATTTTTCTCTTAGATTCTAAAAAACTGGAAAAGTATGCTAAGGAAGAAAGACAAATCAGAGAAGAAAATGTACGCTTGCAAAAGAAATTACAAATTGAAGTTGAAAGACGAGCTGCCTTATGTAGACATTTATCGGAATCTGAAAGCAGGTATTTATTTTGAACTTTGATTTTCTTACACATATCGAAACAAGCAAAATTATAAATTCATGTAATTTTGTGAAATTAGTTTAGAAATGGATGATAGTCAAATTTGCGAAGTAGCGAGTGGTTCTAATTCAACTCCTAGACCTATGTCTGGATCTAGCCCATCGCCGCATTACGCTGCTCCGTCTCCATCAGCATCACGACCTCTGAGTCCTGGAGGTAAGAATATTTATTTTGCCACTTTTAAACCTTTAACCTACTCTTGAACGTTTAAAGACCTTATTTCAAAAACAAATCTCGAACTCGGTAAGCTTAATTTTAATCTCGAACTGATGAACACATTTCGTGATATTGTTTGCGTATGCGAGATCAGATCGTTCAAAGAAATCATCAGAAGATTCGGTACTAGATGACACTAATCGAGTAATAAATTTAAAGCGAAAAAGAGATAACTCTGGCAGCGAATTACTTTAAAAATTTCGATCGTCAGGTCGAATAAAGCGGTCCTTAGAGCCCGAACACTAATACAGTCCAACTCAATACATGCATTAAATATTTTGTAATTTGATTATTTTATTGTTCCATTTTGTAACTATGTAAGTACATATTGTGACGGTTCCTTTTTCATTAAATAGTGTCGTTTATTTTTTAAACGTAATTAAAATTTCTCTTTTCGTGTCATTTTTTGTTGTTTATTTTATCGTTATCGATATCACGTTTAAAAACACAAAAAAAAAAAAACATTTCACCACTCAGGTGTTGGTAAAATTTACTTTTATCTTGGATTGCAAATTTTTGGAATCTGAACGGATAAATAGGTATAGTGTAATCCAAAAAATATAAATCTAATTAATCAAATTACAAATTTAAATAAAACTGTTGAAATTGCTTAATCACGTTTTTCTGTGAAGTTCGTAATAACTGAATTGCAATTTTTAACTATGCGGAAGGTTAAAATAAGTAGCTATTTCGCACAAGTGTAAACTAAAACAAACGCTGGAGTATTCCAAAGGTCATTAGTTTTCACAAATCAATTCGTAATTTAAGCATCCAATATCGCAGAACTTCGGCCACAGAGTATCTCCTTTTCTGTATTTTGCTATATGCGACATACTCCGGGTACACGCAATTAATGTATTTTTTCAAACTATTGTTTCGTTAGGTTTAAGCGGTGGATCATCATCCAGAGACGGTGGTTATTTTAGTTCATGTTCAGGTGGTGGTGGCATTGGTGGACGTTGCTGCTCTTGTGGCCAGCTCATTCCATCGGCTCAAGTATCCGCATTCCATTCGACGACTAATCCCACTCATTCGTCATTCTCTTCAAACGTAACATGACAGATTTTTTTAACCATCGATTTTCTGCACTTTTTTCATAATTTTTGTTTTTCATAGATACAGTTCGGCAAAGTACTGCAAAAACAAGGCGACAAGTTCATTAAACCGTTAAGTCCGATGCCTTCAGTTGGAAGTGGCGGTGGCTTACCACCAGTTGCTCAAGTACCATCACCTAATCCTCCGGTAGAACAGACTTCTCCATCAAGTCCAGCTACGCCGCTAGATTCGGCAAAATGTTAACACACGCACATTTACCATCATCGAATTTTAAATTCATATTGCCAAAAGTAACTATAATATAATTCATTTATGATTTAAGCATTTATACCTTATAGATTCTCCTTTTCATTGTAGCTTTATTCGTTATTTTTTTAAAAAATTTATTTGGCTAGTGTTTTTTTTTTTTTATCGCGGTTTCTCTTTTTCATTTGGAGTGGAATGCTTTTAGATAGCAGGTACCTATACTTTGGGTTCTTGATGAATGGATTTTATTTCAGCTATATTTCTGGGTATAGTCGAAACTGCTTCGGAAAAAATTTTACTGTCTTCTCCCTTGACTTCGCTGATTACAATATATATATGTTTTTAAAAGAGTTCTAACTTTTCATGATTGCTTATTTCGGCTGTGAGGTAGTTGAAAAGTTATATTCAAGTTAGTATCATGATAAATTACGACGTCGACGTTACGAAAAATGTAAACGATATTGTAATAAATACTGTGATAATGGTGTAAATTGTTTTTTATTACATGCATGTTTCTTGAAAAATCAATTAAATGTTTGTATTGACCGAAGTATTTGTTAATTTTGTTTCAGTTCGTGAAAAGTTACCATTCGATGTGTGAGGTTGGCGTATTTCTTCTTCGGCTGTTTTTATTCAGCGTCATCGAAAACGCATAAATGTGGGTACCGTCAGGTTTGGAAATTTTCTTTAAAAATCTTTTTTTGTTTGTGTTTTTGAACATTTGAGTTCTTACGTGCGGATGGGAGGTGTGCCAGTGGTAATAGAATTTTGTGAAATGGAGTTTTATATACATAGTCGTTTGAGCTGATTGTTTCGTTTTGACATGCGTTTGATGTGTTTGTATAGTCGCACACCGATTTCCATTGAGCTATAACGAAAATCTATGATTGTTAATTTTATAAACTGATAATTAGTTTTCCTCACTATTTTTTTCCAAACATTTCAGTGCTTAGTAATTCCGAACGTTTACTCTATCAATTTTAGTTTATGGTTTCGTTCTAGTATTCATAACTCAGCCTTTGAAATCAAAAAATGTATAAATTACCGAGCACCCAACCTACTCGCGCTTCTGTTGAGAAAAAAAGTGTTGCAATTGAATTACTTCCATGTTCGTAATGTAAAGGTTGACTTGAATGTAGCTGGAAAATAATTTGTATTCATTTATGTTCAATATGTGTTGATTGTATGCTTTCCAATTCATTACAAGAAAACTTTACTTATAAAGACAAGTTGAATTATTTTGTGAATATGTTGGTTTTCTAATTTTGTGTTTTTTATGGGTAACTCATATCCGTTAACAGAAGTCATCGAAAATCCGTTATCCATGTATAGATTTTTCATTTTCGTACAGAAGTTGAAATTCTTTAGTAATGTATTCAGGGTTAGTTTTATTTCCAACGTACTGAAGTGAATACCTTTGAAATGAATAATTCACCTGTTGCAAGTAAGTACAGTCGTACATTTTTAGTTCAAGTACTTGAATGGTAGATATGTGGAAAATATTATGTCATCCACTATTCAAACTTATGAGAAGTGTTGGAGTGTCAACAGAGTGTTAGAAGCGTTCAAGACTCAAGGTCTGAAGTGCACATTGCGCAATACTGTCGATTGCCGAAGACATCAGGCACAACAGTATACGCATATACCTAAGTATAAGTACCTAAGTATAGGAATGAGAAGTACTCAAAAGTACGCTTTATGGTACTCTCGTCACATTTTTAATTTTAAAAAAATTCAAAATGACGTAAATAACAGTATTCGGTGGGTATCATGTGGTATCATAGGTACCTACATAATTATTATATTTATGTCATTAAGTATTTTGAACTGATCATTGTTCCTCCCAAGTCCCAAGGAGATTTACTTACAAGGGTATGGGACGGGCAGTGACCCTATCCTATTGTTTATACAACTCTTCGAAGAAGTCCGAATATTGACGAACGTAACCGATGTATCTATATACTTCGTGACTCCGTGTATTGTTGATAGACGCAGACGTACAAGCCCATTAGTTTAAAATTTTTGCCGGAATTGGAATTATACCTTATTATAAAGTTCAGTTAGTTTGGTATTCGTCATCCCGTGTTTTTAGGGTTTTTTCTTTTTTGTTTCTGACTGATCAGTATAATTCGGTAAGAGGAGCGAAACCTGAGATTTTTCAATAAAGGTATGTATGTTCTGTATTCAACTATAATGAGATCTTGTGCGTAGGTACAGGTAGCTATCATCTATACTGTAGAAACAGTATGTTGTAGAAAATAATCAGGTGTACACGTGTTACGTAATGCTAATACCCGAACACTATAACAATAAGTAATTATTAAACTCACATTCATTACTCATTCAAATTGATAAGGTACCTAGACTTACTCAGTATTTATTTTACTGCACGACTATTAGAAACTGAAATGTTGGTTTCCATCCACGTCGTAATTTTGTCTTTGTGGTTCATTTTACATCTCACTTGCACAACTTTACAATGGCTTATTCAATAGGCATCGTTTGCCATGTCGCCGGTGCGAACCTTTTTTTCCAGACAATTTTATGCTTTGAACTGGAATATTTACCTCTCCATTCTAGCCCCACCCTCTTCTAAAACTTGAATTAAAAAATGAATTGAAAATATCAAAAAATTAGGTTCTCAAAATTGTACCGATTTACTAAAATCATTTATATAGGTAGGTAGGTATTTTAAAATTCCCTATTAAAATTAGGTTTCCTGTTTTTACGTGTACCTATAACTAATCAGTTTTCAGATTATAAGTACCTGGTTACTGATTAACTCATATAAAAATTTTCACAGAGAAATGCCCTCCAATATATTGACCAATTTCCCCGTAAAGGCCCTACTCAAAGCACTTTTTTGGTTTCAACTTCATATACTGTGTATACGTGCCGATTCAACGTAATATAAAAAATACTTTCAAGATTAGATAATTTCCCAGTTTTTATCTAAAATTTAATATTTGAATTCGCTATGTAATTACTGGGTAATTTTAACCGTTTATTTCACATTACTTCCTTAAAATTGCGCAACATACGTATTTTACAGAAATATGACGACCTACAAATTGACATATTTCCCGGTCAAGGCCCTTGGAGAACCGATTCGTTTTTTGTTGAGCTATGGTGGTGTCGATTTTGTTGATGACAGATTTGACCGAAATGATTGGCCAAAAATTAAAAAAGGTAAATTTACATACCATCCAGTGATGGTGGGTATACCTACGTTCAATTTTTTTCACCAACCCTACCTACTTGGCTGTTACCTATCAACCTATTCTATAGAAATAATGCAATTCTAACTGATGTAATTTATTCTAGAAACGCCTTTTGGTCAAGTACCTGTACTCGAAGTGGATGGTAAAAAAATCTGCCAATCGACCGCTATCAGCCGCTATTTAGCCAAACAATTCGGGCTCGTTGGAAAAGACGATTGGGAAAATCTTGAAATTGATTCTACTGTTGATACTATTCACGATCTTCGTGCAAGTAGGTTGACCATTTTTTTTTTCAGCGCACAGACTGCGTGTATCATTTTGAAACTGTAAATCGATTTTACATTCAATTTTTGTTCTGTATAGAAATTGCCGCTCACCATTACGAAGATAACGCTGAAGCAAAAGCTAAAAAATTCGAAGCATCCAAAGAACTTGTGCCTTTCTACATCGAACGTTTAGACGAACAAGTGAAGAAAAACGGCGGATATTTTGTCGGTGGAAAGTTAACTTGGGCTGATATTCTTTTCGTTGCGATTTTGGATTATCTTAATGCTATGCAAAAATCTGATATAATTGAAAAGGCTGAAAATCTGAAAGCTTTAAAAAATAAGGTATTGGCAGAGCCTAAAATCAAAGCTTGGGTTGATAAGCGTCCAGTGAGTGAATTCTAAAACGGTGTTTATTTTCATGGTTTGACCTAATTTCAAAGTACCTATCTATAACTACAATTACTTCACATTAGCCCCTGTCATTTATTTATTAAGCATACCTAGATACATACTATGTATCATATGTAATGTCAATTATTTTTACCAAGTGAAATAAACGTATGATTTCGTATATAAATTTTAATTTTGATTCGTTTGAGGATTATTGGTACATAGATGGATAAGTAAGACCTCGGATGATATACTAGGTAAAGAAGATTTAGTTACCATAATCGCTGAATTATCTATAAGAAAATTCAAATGTGATTAAATCAATTTCATTGCCAATACTGAAATCGCTACTCATGTACCTACTTTTTCCCTCACGTCAGAAAATTAATAATATTTTAAAGATATGAGGGTTTCCTTTTACGATGTTTTATTGACACATTATACCCGTTCAGGATATCAATTACGAACCCCTTACTCAGTTTAATATCTTCCATTCTAGTATTTGTATGGAAACTGAATTTTCGTAATAATGTTGACAGTATCAGTTTTATTTCAAACAAAGCAAAATTTTGACCTAAAAATGGTACGAATAGAAACCGAGAATTAGTTTCATATGGTCTATCGCGCATGCTAATTAGGTAGGTAAATTACTCTATTACCTATGCAATTTCTAGCTCCCGCACTGAATGGAATATATGCGAGTTTAGGTCGATTCTGTACAGCTTCTGGACTGAAATTATCCGGATTGAATTCCCATGGATCTGGATAATATTCGGGATTGAAGTGAACAGCACCTATAGAAACCATAACAACGGTACCTGCGGGAAATATTCGATCTCCTGAAAAATGTGAATAAAAATTATTTCTACTGAATTAAGTTATAAGTAAGGGTGGCAATTCGATGCAGGTAGGTCACCTAACCTATCTTATAGTCTTCTTGCACATCTCTCAAAACAAACGGAATTAACGTAAATCTCCGCAATGTCTCTTTCAGTACTTGATCTAGGTAGGGTAATTTCTTAATATCTTCAAACTCAGGATCACGGTCGCTGTCTCCAAATATTTCATAAAGTTCATCATATATTTTAACCTATACGATAAAATGAATTTATTAAAATGATTCCGTCCCTTTTTCCAAGTGTAGATGAGTAACTTCAATAACCTAACCTGAATATCTTGATGAATCGCCACGGCTAAAAGAAAAAAACATAATTCGCTTGCGCTTGTATTTGTGCCCTGAAAATATTACCATTCATTTTCAATACATTTTTGTTCGGTTTCCATACAAATATAGTAGGTATTTAACCATCTACCTACCCCTGAAATTACATTGATTATTTCGTCGTGTACAACTTTTTCATCATAACCTTCATTGAGTAATTCGTAGGCACACGTCACAAACGATTTTGGTGGTATTTCGTCCGCTGGTATTTTATTCGCATTTGTTTTGTGAAGTAAAATTTCTTCATTTATGTAGCTCATTTTGTCGTTTAATATCTACAAGAAATCGTTACATAGAAAACAAAAATGATTACACGCATATAGATTGAGCACAATCATGGAAGCTGGTAACAAAATCTCAAACACTTTGTTAGTTTCAATAATTGCTCCTTCAAATCTTATAGGGATAACAACATACCTACAGTTGTGCGATTGATGCAGCATCGACTGAAAATTGTAGCTGCTCTCAATCTTACTACTTGCCTTCTTACGAGTCAAAAAAAGAGAAGTAGATTCATGTAACTACCTTTTTAGAAAATCGTACTATATTTGTTTGTATTTCCGTAATTTCTTTTTTGTAATAGAATTCACTGAGAAATTTCATGTGGAACCAAGGTATACACATTCTTTCAAAACTTATTTGCAATCCTCTAAAATAAGGTAGATGTAGGTAATTAGAATCAAATGGGCTAATAAAAACTCTAAATAAAGTGGACTAATAAGAATGAAGGTAATCTTACTTCGCCATACTTTGATGAAATTGTGTTGCTAACGGGGTTCCCCAACCAAGTTCGACATTTATCATCAATTCTGCAAACAAAATATGTAGAGCTGACAATCAAGTGAAATGACCAAATTTAAGAAATTACACCAAAACTGAAAATGGCTCTATTACTCGATATGATGTCAAAAGATAAATTAGAGGCGTAATTCCAAATATTGAATTCTGGTCCATCAACTTCTTTTTCAATAATTTCCACGGTGTTTCGAGTTTTCTCGTTTATAGGAATTGTGTATCGTTCAAATCGATTATTTCCAAATGCGGGCGTTAGTTTTTTTCTATTCTTTTTCCAAATATCCACTGAAAATTAATTTTTTTCTAATGATTTTGGTAAGAGTACTAATATGTAATATTACTTTAGCCTACTTAACTAAATGAACGCATATACCTACCAGATGCTGTGAATAGGCCATCGCCCCAAAAGTCGTGGAAAGGTTTGAACATTTTTGGTTTGCCCAGCATTTTTGAACTCATGAAAACTACCTGAAAGAGGTAGGTGAGTAGGTACGTAGGTATAAGTAAATGAAATAAATGTTAGTTTTTAAAATTGGGTTTCATAATTTCATTCTATTGTATAGAGTAGGCACGTCCACGTATTAAATAAGAAATTAAATTTTACCTCTATATCTTCTAATTTTGATAACCCAACGACAAGATGTTTACCGAACCATAATTTATACGTGTGTCCATATTTTTCGAAAAATTCCGTCGAATTTGTCAGGGAATCTAAAAACAATCACCATTTTAGGTACATTTAGGAACTTGAATGCCTGCCATGCTTACGTAGGTACATGTACATTACATAATATATTATTATGGTTATGATTTATATTGTAATAAAAAATATATTTCTAAATAGGTAACCTTCTCTATAGCAGAAATCTGCGAAACTGCCAAATATGGAGGATTCTGGAGGACCGGGTATCGTTTCAGCAAATTGTACTAATCGAGGATCCCTTCGGTATGTTTCAATGACGTATTTGTAAATTAATGCAATCAATATTACTAATAGTAATGCGTATAATGTCAGCGGAAATGGAAATATGAATAAATTCGAAGGTATCGTCAGCATCTATGGAATGAAATGAATGAGTAGGTTATTTTATAGGGAGGCACTAGGTATAGATATAATGAGTAGATAGGTATGTATGTATCTTGGACTTTCTTGGTTAACTAGTGAATTTGTAAGATTCAAAGATTGTTAGATATTTAGAAAGATTCTTACCTTCTTATAAAGAGGATACAGCAACTGAAAGCTAATTTTGTATAAATGGGTAGTGTTAAAATTGAGCGAGCGTTCGTATCTAAGCCTGTATTTATAGACTTGTGGAGAAAATTATTCAGTCCGTTCTATCTTATTACTGAAAAATACTTTTATCAAACTTTTCTATTTAAATCGTTCATTGTTAATTATCTTTTCACAAAAATATGTGTGTGATTGATAAATTATTCTGCGTGGAAATTATGCTACATATACGTAGGTATTCAACTATCGGTGCTCGAAGGAAGGTAAAACTTGAAACATTTCCTCACCTCGTGAAAATTGTTATCATTACATGATAAATTCAAAAGAATAAAAATAAAAACCTAAATAGTTCATTATTTAAGTAGGTAGGACGGGAAGTTCATCACAATGATAAAAAAAGATGCATCAAACGTAGCGTAGGTATGCGTGTAAAGCACGCTAGAAGCACCAAATACCAACATGATAACGATAAAGTAGGATTGCTATTTCGAGATTTTTTTAATGACAATGCTACCTATTACTTCATCGATTCCATTCGTTCATTTTCATTGTTGCATGAAAATAAGCAACTTACCTGTCATTTGTCGAAATAAGCTATATCTCCCATTCCCATACAAGGAATTCGTTGCTGCGATTTTGATTATACTCATATAATTAATATACGTGCTTACCTATTTTGAAAAATTTTGAAAATATAAAGAGAATTATCTAAAAGAACTTTCTATGACAAAATTTTCGGCGTTATGGAAGAATTGGAAAAACTAAATGATTTGAAAATTAAGTAGGTGGATACGAATATGTTTAATTTATACGAAAAGATTACAATAAATAAGATGGTTTTTTGATTCTCGGTTTAATTGATATTTTATATCCATCAGGGCTCGTCATTAGGAAACCCATATTCATCTTTATGTCTTCCATTTTGACTTTTGAGTGAAAGCTAAAATGTCTCAACAACGCGATCAGGGTCAGTTTCATTTCCAAAATCGCGTAATTTTGTCCTGAAACATAATCAACAATTACCAACTAATAAGCTAAGTAGGTACCTATTCTCGTTTCGTGGCGGATAAATGAAGAATACGTCGCGTCGTCGACTCCAATTTCATCAACCCGAGAGTGAGAGCGCATTAATGCATGCCAATAACCTTACCGATACAATTTCTCGCTCCAATACTGAATGGTAAAAATGTAAGTTTATGTCGCTTTTCAACGGCTTCGGGACTGAAATTTTCTGGGTTAAATTTCAACGGATCTGGATAATAATCGGGGTTGAAATGCACACCAATGATGGAAATTACAAGAGCTACGCCAGCAGGGAATACACGATCACCTATTTAAAAGAAAAAAAGTGCACTGCTAAGTACCTACTGGGTAAAATGATGTAAGCTAAAATTGTAGGTGATTTTTACCTATTTTGCCATCTTCTTCTACATCTCTGAATATAATCGGAACCAAAGTGAATCTCCTTAACGTTTCTTTTAGCACTTGATCGAGATAGGGTAACCTTTTGATGTCATCGTGATCAGCATATCGATCGCTGTCGCCAAATACTTCGAAAATTTCATCGTATAATTTATTCTGAAAATTTATAGAAAAGCTCGAGATAAATAGGTGGCCAAATTATAATTTTTTTATCAATCACGCAAGTATACCTAGACCTACCTGTATATCTTGATGTATAGAAATAGCTAATAGGAAAAATGAATTAGTTATTGCGGTAGTGTCTGTGCCCTGCAATGAAAATACGTAACACAATTGTTATTTTAGGTCATGTGAGCATGCTATAAGCACTGGCACAATCATAAACGCAATAACCTACTCCGGTAATCATTGTGATAATTTCATCGTGCATTAATGTTTCGTTATTTGCTTCTTCTTGCAATTCATACGCAGTCGTTAAGAATGACTTCAGTGATATTACTATCGGTGAAATATCTTTCGATTAGCAAAGATGAACGTTGAAAATAAAATTATCGTCAACAAAAATTATGGTTACCTACCTTCATCGGGCGATTGATTTATAATATTTTTGCGAACAAGAATATCGCGTTTAATTTCATCCAATTTCTCTCGTACGATCTATAATAAAACAGACACGGCGTTGAACTACCTATACATTTTGAATAACGCAAATGCTTCGCCACTTATAGGTATTAAACGGATAAATATTTTTACTTGTTTGGAAAAATTCATCATGCTTCCTCGAACTTCTTTAACTTGTTTTCCGTAGAATAGATTTCTGATCCATTTAACGTGTAACCAAGGTCTGAACATCTTCAAGAAACTAGTTTCCATTCCTCTGAAGCAATTGAAAATAGAATTTACTGTGATTTCCACAATTTAGCTAGCCACGAATATGGCATATGGTATAATTGTGAAGGTAAGTAATCAGATATTAATAACATACGTTTTGACACTTTCGTGAAATTGTAGAACAGTCTTATCATGAGAGTCCAATTCAACATTTAAGGAGGTTTCTAAAAATAAAAAACAAGGTTAGTATGGACAGATACTTTAAAATATTTTTACGGAACAGAAAATGTAGGTGTACTAATTTATCATTTTAAACCCTTCTTACTTGTAATTACATCGAAGGATAAATAAGGGAGATAATCCCAAGCATCAAATTCCGTTCCATTTACCAACTTTTCCATTGCGTGAACAGTTGAATAAATCTTATCGTTAAACTCCGGCGTATAAAGACCCATTATGTTGTTACCAAAAATAGGCTGAAACCTTTTTCTATTCTTTTTCCAAATATGCACTAAAAGTTGAGCATAGTCGACGGTTTATTTCATAAAGAATCATGCCGAGTGGATAAAATAAACTATATAGTATGTAAGTAATTATTTTTTTATCAATTTTACCAAAACAAGAGTAGGTATTTAGCTATTTACCATAAGGTAAACAACTTTATTAATCAACCGATTAGGTTATCTAGGTAATTGAAGAAATGAGATAGTCAACCTGATCATCGATAGGTATAACGATAGGTAGCAGGTATACTTATTACTTATCTACTTACGTGTTACTCAAAGAAAAAATTTTAACAGATTTTTAATAACCTAAAATTCTTGAACTTATTTTTATACTTATATACTTAACGACCGTAATCTTACTTGGACCAGTAAATAATCCGTCACCCCAAAAATCTTGAAATGTTCTGAATAATTCTGGTTTTCCCAACATTTTTGAATTCATAAACACGTCCTGTCAATAATTTTTTTTGTGGAAAGTTTATGTCTTGAGATTGTGGGAAAGGGTGTATTACAATATTAGGTAGATACATTTACATATCTGCATTACTTCTATGTAATTAGGTAATTTTAACTATAAAATCTATAATTCCAGTTGATTTCCTAACCTCCAAATCTTCAGCTTTCGATAAACCAATAAGTAAATGTTTGCCAAACCAAAGTCTGTACAGATGCCCATACTTCTCTGAATATTCCATCAGTTTGTTCATGGCATCTAAATAAAGTCCCAATCCAGACATAATACAGTATTTTATCTTTTCATCATTACTGAATAATTTATTTAGGTGTCTGATGATTAATAAGAATACTAACCGTTTCCTCCATGATAAAAATCTAAGCCATTGCCAATTAAAGGCAAACAAGGAGAGCCTGGCAATCCTTCAGCGAATTTTACATGGCGGGGATCTTTTTTAAACACTTTAGTAAAATATTTATACAACAGTAAACCCAAAATAATTAGAAGACTAATTAAAACGGCTACATGGTTTGAAAAAACGATTTCTTGCAATTTCGACATCTGTAAATAGGTATACACCTTCATCTTAATAAATTATTCGGGCGCATTACCCACTACATCCATGGAATGAAATTAAAAAATAAAATAATAGCTAGGCTTTTCAATAGAAAATCCAGCTAATTAATAAGCTTACCTTGAGGAAAAATTAAATTCTCGGTCTTAGTTTTCGAAGAATTCGTTGAACAAAAACTTGAAGTAAATTTTCGAGTACTGATGTGCATAAAGAATATCTGTTGAATGGCAAAATTTCAAAGGTTATTTACTCCCAATTTGTTTATCAAGTTGTGCAAACATGCAATCTAGGTTTAAAAAGTAAAGCGGTTTCGTGATAAGATGCGGAAACGATGTTCGTGTGGATTTTCAATTTAAATTTGAACAGTTTTCATTTCAGAAATAATATACTACTACAGTGATTCTAAAAGAACGTAAGTAGAAAGAATAAAATTATATTTTTTAACCATTTTCATTTTCGAATCAAAACCTATTTTGAAATAATGATCGATAAGTTACAATTTAGTGACCGTTTGCCTATCAAAAAATGAACAAATTCGTCATTAGTTGTTTACCTACTCGTTTATAAAGGACAAACATTGAAAATATACATAATATTTCGGTTAATATTTCGGTACAAGTGTAGGGTACATTATTGAACGAATTACGTGCACGAGTCCAACGTCCGATACGGATAAAATACGAAAACGAACTTTATTCACGGCATTGGAGTAGGCAATTTTATTAACATCCGCGCAATTTCTCAACGTTCTCGTATTCGTGAAAAAATCTGATGAAATTCTTCTATTTCACGAATAATAATTGAATCACGATATTTTCTTCGATAGT
Organism: Paracoccus marginatus; assembly: GCA_900065295.1. Classification (NCBI taxonomy): domain Eukaryota; kingdom Metazoa; phylum Arthropoda; class Insecta; order Hemiptera; family Pseudococcidae; genus Paracoccus; species Paracoccus marginatus. The sequence continues at coordinate 2,439 of FIZT01024689.1, read as the reverse complement.
GATGTTCAATCACAGGTATGATAAGAATAAGAACAAAATTGAGAAATTTGTCCATACTCGCCACCTGTAAAGAAAAATATGACTATAACGTTTGAAAAAACTTTAATTTGAAATAAAAAACTCATTACAGACAGCAGTCTTTCTGGTAAATTACAAAGGAAAGCCAGCAACACTCCATTAAACAAAGCCGTTTCTATAATAATTGTTCATTTACGTTTGCTGACATGTCTAATAATTTCCAAGCAGCTCTTGGATTTAATTCACTGGAATCTCGACAAAGCGCCCAAACATAATTCACTCTAAGGATTTTTTCTGGATCGCCTTCTACAATTGCGTTATTTTTATCTTTCATGCATATAATTTGTTGCGCTTGAAAAGAAATAATCAATACGGGACCTTGCTCCATCATTTTACCCATTAATAAATCAGTTTTGTCAATATCTAAAACTTTAGAGTTGAATATTAAGCCTTTTTCAAGTGCCTGTTTCAAAGGCGCGGAAATCACGTTAAATGGTGCTTCGTGACACCAATCTCTCAAAATTTCTAAATCTCCTCTAACGATAGCTTCTAATATGTTTGGTATGATATCACGTTCGCATAATTTTAGAAATTCTTCTTTATCAAAATTCGGATCTGATTTACAAATTTCGGTCAACACTTCTGATAATTCGGTTTTCTGGAATAGTCCGCCAACTATATCGGTAACTTTGTCGGTAACGAAACGTGATGCCCTGACCATAGGATTGTCACTTTCGTCGTATTGAATTTTCCAATCTAATATTTTATTTATCGTAGCATTATTGTTCTTGAAATTCTGCCAACTTTGATAAAATCTGTAAAACAAAAGAAAAATCGATAACTACTGGTAAGCTCACTATCCCGTAATTATTTGAGAAACTTCCGCCTACTTGGAATCTTTATGCAATTCTACACCAGTGGCTTCTTCATTAGGAGCGATATTAGCAGGGTCTACCGTAGCATCTACTCTTTTTCTCAATTTTGTAGGAGGCTGATAAACGTTACCGGCAAAAGTTGACTCATCGATTTCTTTTTTAACAGCTTCGGCTGTTTGTGAGATCGTGCGAAAAGCGCTAGTTTTACCTATCTTAGAACCACTTTCTGAAATAGATTCGGCGGCCTTTTCCGCAGTTTTGCTAAGTTCTTGTTTCAATTGTTCTGAATAACAAAAGAAAAATGATTCATATAATCGAATCTGTTTTTCATTTCATTCAAGTGAATATTAAGGAATGTGGTATCAACCTGCTTTTTTCGCTAAATCTGATTTCGAGGCTTCTTCGATTACATCATGCACTTTATGCTTAATCGAACCAAATTTCTCACCAATTCTGGACGCTTCGCTTTCCACCGTTTCGTATTTTTGCCTGTAATATACATTGTCAAGGTAAAAACTATCGGTGAGATTGCTAGTAGTCACATTTGACCGCGTATTGTGTATAATATTACCTAGCTTTTTTTAGTGCTTCTGAATGCTCTAGTTTATGCGCTTCTTCCCTAAATTTCTTCAAGTTTTCTTTCATTTCTTTACTTTTAGCAAATTCTTGTTTAATATTGTCAAAAAATTTACCAATAAATCCAGGCTGTTTCTGTGGTTGAGAGGAATAAGTATTGTGCTGAAATTTGACAAAACACATTAGAAACACCCTATTAATAATTTACATGATTAATGATTTTAGTATCTCTATCATAGATAAATAATTTTTCACCAACACTCCTGCGCCTCCGATAACAGTTTTCAGACGCTCCTATCACCTTAATTGTTACAAGTGACTTACTTGGTCGATTCTACGATTCAGATTTTGACTGAGAACATGATTAGATATCCTGACCGAGGATAGTCGTCGAGATATTTGCATATCAATGAGGTTGACAGTAATTCGTAACATTCTGAAGAATAATTCTGATAAGACAAATGAATGACTAAAACATATTGCTACAACGTTTGAAGATGAAACATGTCTTCGATAGTTCACAAAATTCTATTATTATGACGACGTGAATTTAATAATTGAAGAATATTTACAGGAATCTGTCGTAGATTCAAATTAATTTAAAAATATACTACATTATCCTTCGGTCACAAGTACAAGTACATAACGTTTTAAATTGATTTCGGTATTGCGGTGAAAAGGAATTTCACTATGGAAATTATTTTCACCATGCTGTTATCACAAATTTTTCCTAAATTTCGGTTTATTGAAGTTACAAAAAAATCTTCACGATTCAAGTTGAGCTTTTTTTGGGGTTGAGCTTTCGCATTTGTAAGCAAAAATGAGACATGAAACCGATTCTAAGTAAAAGGATGTTGAAACGCACACGGCGCTGGGCCCAAAAACCGTGCGTGAGTAAGTTCAACAAACTGCCACGAGTGGCGCTAAATTAAGGAAGCGTGCGAGAGACGTAGCGAACGTAATTTTTATT
>FIZT01024684.1:0-17981 GCA_900065295.1 Paracoccus marginatus | reverse complement strand
CGGTACTATGCTAGCATGAAGTCTATTAGCATTTAACTCGCATAAAATGAGCATCATGCTAGCATCATGGTAACAAAATGCTAGCATCATGCTAGCACACGGGTGTTCGAAAATTGTCGATTAGGTTGTGGCCAGTTTTAGCTTTGTGCCCAAATTGTATGCATCATTAAAGGACAATTTTTTCCATGTGCCCAATTTGTATGTGTAAAATTGAAATGTGCCCACTTTACCATTTCCCGAAAAAATGTATTTGAGTAGACTTGAAATTTGAATTCTTTTCCGTCGGAAGTGGAAAAAATACAGCTGTAAATGTAACCCCGAATGTTTTTTTTTCACTGGTAGGCTTTCCCAAGAGTTGGTTAATTTTGTAACCCCCGATGTAGCAAATCATTAAGATAGCTTCCCGGGGGGGGGGGGATTATATCCGGTTGGATCCAAAAAAATGGTGCAATTCAAGTGGATGTAAGTTAATCCAAATTAAGACATTTCTTTATTTAAAATGAAAAAAAGAGAGGAGCTACTTGGATCTGAAAAGATCCAATCAGATATTTTCTGATCAAATTGGACTCGTTTTTCCATATCCAATCGGACTGCGCCATTTTCGGACCAAATTGCATCAAATTGTATCCAATTGTATATCTGCAATTGTATCCAATCGCATCCGATTTGATCCAATCGGATATAATTTTTTTCCCCGGGGCTTTAACTTTTTTAAACCAACACACCATTTTGGTATTGTCTGTGTGTTTTTTCAACAAGATGGAAAATTTGCAAAATAATGAAATCGAAGGATTTAATACGCAAGAAATAATTATTGGTCTTACTAAAAAAGAAGGTCAGGCATCGGCCATTCCGATTTTGGTGATTATTTCATGTTAAATGTATTGCATACTTTATTCGCCGCGTATATACGATTCAAAACACGGCGAATCACTTAGGCAACTTATTCTACAAGAAACTTGTGTGTCTAAAGGTCAATGCTGAAAATGCATATTATTTAAAACGCGCAGAGTATCTACAGTTCTACACGAAATACATGCAATAGGAAGCGTTTCGAATTTTAGAAGTTGGTTTGGGTATAAAGTACCTGAGCGTAAAGTACAGTATTCCAATTCATAAAACACCAATGGAATTTTCAACCGATTCGTAAAAGTTTGCGAAAGCGCGGTAATCGTACCGTACTCACACATACGTACACGACTACACATATCATAAAAACTTATACATACCTATCTACTTAGGCGCATAGATTTACGTGGAATGGTGTAACTGAGTGATAACCTTATAATTTACTTGGTGTTTTATTAAAGACGATGGCTTCGTATACAATATACATATTCGAAAAAAAAACACTACTCACTCTAGGCTAAACGTTAAAAACTCTATGTAACCATATGGCATATCAATTAGCGTTTTCGGCATCCAAATAACTCGTTCAAAACACAGCAAACACTCGCGGTACCATCTTTTGTTGCAATTACGTATGTATCTATGCGATCCTGTGTAGCTTACTAGGCATTAGGATAATGTTAAACAACTTTATCTTCCCCCTTCTAAACACCTAAATCAAGTTTTAATTAATTTGATACATTTTTTCTTTTCGCTAGATTGTTTATTTGCTCGTTTTATTTTTATTTTTTCCTCCAAAGTCATCGTATCTTTATTGCTAAATTACCCAGAAGTAAAACACAACCTAGTTTTAAACCTTACAAAGCATAAATCTGAAACATTTCAAAGGTACCTCCATGTTAAAAAATAATGATATACGATTATTATTCTTCTGCGGTAGAAAATTTCGTGCTACGAATATAACTAGAGAAGCTCGCACCTTGAACGCGCGTTATTTACGCGCCGTAAATGCAATAATTTAGAGTAAAATAACTGTCAAGTCTAAATTTTTACATCTTAAAAAAAAGGCCAACATAAAAATCAGGTTATTGGATGAAAATAGGAAAAAAAAACACCTGATAATAAGGATATTTTAATTTAGTATATTTTTTGTAGCGCCTCCTTGACCAATAAATCATGACGCGTTGGCGTCGCTAGCGTACAGTTTACATGAATGGGGTGAAAAATTAGATAAGAGAATACTATTCTATTTTATGGACGATGTAAGTGAATTTGTTATACCTAGATATGAAAAATTACCTACATCAACTTTTTTTTGCAGAAATGAGCAAAAGAGGAGGCTTAGAAAAGAAGCCGTACTACGCTCGTTTCGCCTCAGCGGTAAAAAATTCAATTCTTATGGTAAAAATACTCAGGTACGACCTTGAACGTTTTCAAAATTTAATGCGGTACAATTTGAATCATATACTTACGGTTGAATTAAGCCGTCATTAAGTATTCGTTGATTTCCCGTTCCATTTCAAAACATCTGCAAGTTGAAAAAATGATTAGATACCTACTATTACTTACTTACTACGTGTGAGCAGGTATTTGCCAACCAATTATCGAACAAAAGGGGTGGAGGTACTCACCCCGTCTAACAAAAAAGAAAAAAAATGGTGCTTAATAAAAATTTGTCGATTATTTAACCAGCAAGTAGATGTCACCTGACCCATGCTTGTACCAACTTTGTGCAATAATAGGCAATAAAAATTAGTCACATCAGTCGATAGCACGTGCACATGACGTAATGGCATAGTGGTCAGAAGCGTGTTGGGCAAATTATTAGTTCAGTCCACCAGCTTTTGTGTGCTGAACGCGTTAAAAAGGATAAATTAATTAAATTCAGCAACGAAGGAACATGCAAAGGACAACTATCTTTGAGAATGGCTTATTTTTTTAACAAAAGTTATTCGTTGAAAAAAATAAATTTTTGTAGTATCCCTCTCTTGATAATTTTCGCAAGTACCTAGGTATTTGGCTTTGTTGAAAAAAATGAATTAAAATAATGTGTAAACACGTAGATAGATATGTGCCTATATTCTTTTGCTAGCGTAGCAAAGTACCCACTCTAAAAAACATTCATTCGATATTAATTTGTGTAAACTGTACAGAAATGTGTACGTTTTATCAAATTTGTGCATCATCGCAATTAAATAGTAGAAATGATACAAGGTTAGAGAAAAAATTCGAGTAGAGGACGTTGGAAAAAATTCAACTTGAAATTCAAATCGATATTCTAAATCATTGTTTCTGTAACTGATAACGAAGCAGGGTAAAATAGTGAATTTAAAACAGAATTTCACTCTTCTTTGTTCTCTAAAAACATACCTAATAGCTAAAAATTATATGCACCCAGCCACCCTACTTCACTTTGCCAAAATAACGCAATTTATATGTACCTGTGCAAATTAATTATATTACAATATTATATGTAATGAATAGATTGTACTTTTACGTGATAATGATTGCAATTGAAATTGTAATCAGCATTAATTTCACATCAAAGAAAACTGGAAAATGGTTTTAGAACTACTTTTGCTTTCTATTTAATAAAAATATTCAGAAGTATACAAAATATCTTACCTTTTGTTGAATATTTTACGACAATATTGCAATTATTTTCACGGAAAAATCGAAAGAAATACTAGAATATGATGATATTTTGTATAATGGAAATTACACTCACTGCTATTTCAGTACAAATGTAAACTAAGCAAGCTGAAGTTTCGTTCACCAACCTTTTCAATATCACGTAGTGCTGCCTTTTGTAGAATATTCAACCTTCCCTTTATCCAAATGCAGTGAGACCTTTTTCAAAACTTTTATTAACAGTAAGCCTTTTCACGTTTTTTTGTGGAATGCTTGTATTTTTTTATTTCATTCAATATCATTCTGATTGAAGTCATTTTTAAGACGTGTATTTTTTCTGAAGTTGATGATTAGTTTGACTTCCTACGACATGCTTACCTACCTATTTTATTGCGATATCTGACAGAAAGTTGAATGAAAAATGAATATCATCACTTTATTTCAGTTTAATTTTTGTCATTTTTTGAAAACTTGGCAAAATATAGAGACGTCGCGTCATTTATAAAAGATATGGTTCATGGTTTTTCATTGTGTATTTCTTTGTGTTTCAATAACAATAATTATAGAGTTTATTCGATAAAAATTTTAAATCATTATCATTTTAATCCTAACCTTCAAACGGCAATGGTTCCCGAACAAGCACAAGCCTATACCTACCCTCTTCGTATTGCAACACGAATGCAACGAATCGATTTTAAAAGATATTCAATTTAGATCCTATGATAAATCCTACATGAAGCAAGGCAAATAATAACTAAACTAGACCGCAAAACTTGAATTTTTTGAAAAAGAAACGTTGGAAAAATCAAATGAAACATGAACGTTGCATAATACAAAAATAATATATTTTCTGAATAGGTGAGTCCAAGTATTTGAATCAAATAGGCAATAATTATAGCGAATGGCAAAATTTTTTTCTTGTCAGCTTCGGTCAACTTCCTCATCTGCTGTTTTCATTTTAGCTTATTCAGCGCCTCACTCAGCGGTTACGGTATTTTCCAGGTATTTTCCTTTTTTCTGATGCTCAGTGCTGCTGCAATATCTTTCCAAATAATATTGTATTGTTGTCAAGTTGAACAACACTGTGCGTATGCGTGTCGCGTAGTGTCGCGTATGATCATGGTATGATACCAGTTATCAACAATTCGGTTAAAAATTTGGAATTTCAGATTCATCATAAGAAGTTCATTTCTAGTCTACCTTGGTTTACTTCAGCCAGTCATCAGCCTTCAACTTTACTTTGAGTAAAATATAAAGTGAACGGAAACAAGTGTATTTTTGTGATTCGTTAAATAAGTTAACCGCGATAAATGTACGTTTAAAACACACCTGCGCTTAAACCGTAATCGTGAAAAAATCTTCTACAAAATCAAGTTCTCATTCTCACTACTCCTTCGATATGAAAAATATATTAACTGCTAGCACGGTATTCGTTGTACTGGTGGCTTTCATCGCTTTGTTTTATAGAAATGCCGAAGACGAATTACAATTAAGGTTGAAGAACATTCTGTCTGGTTTAATCACGATCGATAAAAAACATGAGGTGCATTACCCAAAAGTGGCAGTTGGTTACGGTGCATGCAAGGATATAGTATTCAATGCTAAAGATGTTATTCCATATGAAGAATTCGAGCTTGATGAAATTTCTCGCGAATTTATCAATTCCTACGACGATCTACTCAGTTCATTTGCTTATTACTTTTCCCATGGAGCGGCAGCAGAGTATGTACTTACTATAAAATAATATGTATTAATTTTTTCTTCAGAATTTCGTTCTCAGCTTACAGCTTCTATTTTCAGACGTTTCACATCGAATTCTACGTTATTCAATGAACTTGTGAACAGGGTAAATAATCTCAGTGATCGAAGAGTAGCTATCGGCGGAAACGGTGCCAGTATTGCGAGACGTTTTGCTATCGAGGGTTTCAAAGTTTTATTGAGCAGTACTACTACCAAAGAAATGACGGAGATATTTCCTCAAAACCTAAATAGTGGGTAGTTTTTTTTTAGAAAGACTCCGTTGCTATTTATAAGCAGATAATGAGTTCGGTTATATTTCATCATTTTAGTTATCGGCGACGTTGTAGATGAAATTGATATACATTTAGTTTTTGAATATAAAGCTGAAGAAAAATGGGGTCCATTCACAGCACCGAGAGCAAATCGGTAATTTTTATTTGATTTAAATTCGCTCATTATCGCCTGTACGATGACTGAATAGATCTTATAAATGTTATTCCATTACGTATTACTTTAGATTTATTTTACATCACGATTACTACAATCCAAGAATCGCAAGTTTAGAACGTTTTGACCCGTATTTGAAAAATTTTCATCCCGACTTATTCGTTGTTAGTGGACTGCAAATGATGGACAATTATCCGATGGCAAAAGGTAAATGAAATCAATATTATGGTTGTTCATGTGTTGTTTAGGTGCATATTATTAAATAATGTACACTCGATGTATGAATTATCGTATTGACTTTGAATTTAGAAACAAGGAGTAGTAGACTACAAGCTGTCAGCAAGCAAATGAAGGAATTATCAGAAAACACTAGAGTTCATTTTGAAATGGCTTCCATTACTGAGCCAAACTTATTATTTTACATCATGGATCATATCATACCTTTTGCCGATTCTTTAGGAATGAATGAACAAGTACGTGAATACGCATAATGCATACGTATTATATCTGCAATAAGTTTTGAGACCTAAAATACAATTTTTAAATTCGCACAGGAATTAGCTAATTTACACAGTTCATTGTTGCATAAAACAATAACTTTAGCAGCCGATTCTAACCCAAAAACTAGTCACGTATTGGATATGATGCGTCAAATATTCAAGTACGTATTCTTTTTTGCTTTAAATTATTCTTAAAATCAACTTCCTCCTTTTTTTTTCAATTTCACCTCAACATCTCTAATTTTGTAGGCAATTGCAAGAAAAACGAAATGGTGTTAAACACAGTCGCTCCTTGACTCGTTTACATGTACACACTCTAGCTTACCAACTAATCATGGTATCGAAAGATTCAAATTGGAAAAACACATTTGTCGCGGCAGCTAGAGCTTCTTTGGTTGCTAATACTTACGTTTGTGGTACAGCAGAGGTGTGTAATGAGTTTTAATCATTTAAACCAACTTCTATTTCGATATCGGATTTTAAACTGATGTTTTGGTGTTACTTGTAGGTCGATATTGACAAATCAACTTTGGTGATAGATGAGAGTTTTTCAATTTCATCTATTCCAGGAAGTAGAAGAATTCATTTCGACGATCAAAATCCAGTCGCTTGTTGGGATGAAAATGACTATCACGTATGTTTAGCGCCGAATCTCGTTTGCACATTCGCTAAACAGACCGCTGGATGCGGAGACAATATTTCGGCAGCCGGATTAGCTGCCCAAATATGAGCTTTCTTTAATTTTTTCATTTTTAAAGATATCGTAATTCTAATTTGACGTTATTTTTATGTTTTCTAGTCAACATTCGTGATTATTTATTTATTATTATTTTTTTTTTCAAAATTGATCTAAGCTTATGCGCAGTCTCAATTACGTGTTGAAAAAGTGATTTTTGCGGATACGTTTACGTAGTGTTGATTAGAATTTCGTCAATCTTAGTTAAATGATAAGTCAATCAAATTCTATAAATTGTGATATTTTAGTTGAATAATTTACCAAGTATTCTGATAATGTAACGAATGAGTATTAGGATCAGATTTTCTGGGTAAGTTGGTATTATTATTATTTATGTACTACCTAATACGTAGCATTCCTTTCGGTGAACTTAATTGGTTTTGTTTATAAATAGGTGTCGTTATTAATTTAATTTCCTGGTCTCAATTCATTGCTGAAGGGTTTTAAATCTTTTAAGTTGAATTTCATTATGAATAGTTTTCAAATTTTACATTGTATTTTGTGTAATAAAATTCATCGTGTTGCGTCGATTTATAAAACTTTTATTTATTCAAGTGTTTTTCATACCAAGTTTTTCTGCTTTTTTTTTACAATGTACTGAGTTCGCCATAAAATAATATGATAATGCGTAAAAAAATAAGTACTAGGTAGTAGGTACTTCGTGAAACACATTGAAAACAAACAATAACATACATGTGTAAATGATGATCGATTTAAAAATTATTAAGGTACTTAATACTACTTAAGTATAAATCGCTTACATTACATATCACAGTTCGGTATGTTTTTCAGCATCTGAATGAGCAATAGATGGTTCTAGAAAAAATAATTTCAACATTATTAAAGTAACTACCAGAGAAAACAATTTTCATCAAAGAATAATTGTTATGCTTCATTGTTCACAAATGCCAAGTACCTGTATCACTAGACTGGGGTATTACTTCTTCTTCAGAATGTTCGTCTATTTCCAGTTGTAATCTCTTTATTTCGTTGTCGTACTCTTTCCATTCAGGAATAATTCTCATGGCTGCCGTCAATTTAGCTTCTTTGGTTAAAGGATTATTGCACTGAAAATTTTAGACAGTTGATCAACGTTTTCTAGTGGCAAGATCACCAAACGCAATTCGCAATATTACTTGACACTTGGCTTACCAAGTCGATAGTTTTTGCTTTTTCTTTAGAAGCATTATCACACCACGTTTCGCACCACAACCATTCTTGTGGTAAACTTTTAATAACTACTTGATGGATCATGTTATTTGGCAGATCCTAAAATTCGAAAAAAGTAAAAAAAAATGAAAAAATATATTAACTGGTCTGGAGTAGCAAAATTTAATTACTTGATCCAAGTTTGAAAGACTATTGGGATCTTGACTAAGAGCTTGATACTGTCCGCGCAGCCTATCACCAGCGGCTATTTTTCTAAACCTTTTCAAATCGACTACGTAAAGAGCGCTAATATGATAACTACGGCCTTGCAAGTGCGTTTTCCAGTATCCTTGCTTCCAAAACCTACGAGTGACATGTGAAAACAATATAAATAGTGTTCTCATATCGTAATACGGCAATAAAATTACGATTAGCGTGTCGATACTAACCGAAAACCATCCATTTCTTTCCGACTCTCACAGAAAGGAGTGTATCCGTACGGCGCACCTTGTAAATCTAGATCAACTAATTCTTTCATATCTGCTCTTACAACCTGAAAAATTTATTAAAAAAATTCCGTAAACTCGTACGAATTGTTTTTTTCATTTTTTGATCTCGACACTCACTTGATCGGCGTCGACGAAAATGATTTTTTTCACGTCCAATGGGAAAAGTACATCTAAAAATAATATTTTATAACCCCAAATCAGTCTTTGTTTCTCGTTTTGCTGATGTAACCAACGAGGCCATTTATATTGAACAAGTTCGTATTGAAATCCGTATTTTTTGGCCATTCGAGGTAAAAAGTCTTTGAAACTAGGCGACAGGTAATTTTTGAGGAACCAAAACTTGACCGGCGACTTGGTATGCTTAATCACACTCAACATCATTATTCTTAAAAATCGTTCGTACAAGTGACCAGAGGCCAGTGAGAAGATATTGATTGGTTCATCTTCCGAAGGATCGTCTTTACCACCGCTACCTCCAAAGGTACTGTCGAAAAAAAAGTAATCAAAATTAGTGGAATGAACGACAGTGTAAAATTACGTATTGATACCTAGACCTACTTTGCAATACTGGACCATATACCGCTGTTTGAGTCCGAATCATCGGCCAATAGTTCTTCTTGCATTTTACCCGGTTTTTTGCTTACTTTCAACTTCATAACGTGAGATTGAAACGAGCTGATGAGCACCTTGATATCCTTGCTGTTGGGAGGTGTATCAGTACCTTCGTGACTGACGATATCGTAAACATCGGCTGATCTTCCTTGTCGTAAACGTAAAACCCATGCCCCGGGATTCGCTTTCAATTGGAAGTACCCCAAATTTGCCATAACTATTGTATCCACTATTACCGGATTCGCCTCAGTTCCAAGAGTTATTTGTAAACCACGAGGAGGAGTTCCATAAGCCAAATCAAAACAATGTCCTTCCAGTAATAAATATTCCAATTCGAATTGACTATAAAATTATAAACATGCATTAAAAATTATTCATCCATAAATACCACACTTTTTGCAATTCGCATACCTATATACGGAAGAGGGCACGTCTTGAAGGCGTATGTTATCGAGATCAAATGGGGTAGCGACTGATTCTACCAGCCAATTTTCAGGAACGTGCATATTTTGTGTCAACAATGAGCCAGGCGACACTTCGGTGAAATTAGCGATAGGACCGTTGTCCAGATTACCGTCGCTAGTAAAACGTAATTCTGGCTCCAATACGTAGCGATAATAACTGCAAGTGGTTTTCATTCCAAGATGAATTTTTACACCAACACTCGGACAAAAATTTGAAAACTTCACCAATACCTTTTTAACGGCATATCACTTATTCGTTCAGGACAGTTTAAATAAACTTTCACTTCAGAGTTCAAAACTTGCCGTAATACTGATACAATAGGTCCCACTTTTTGAGCACCTCTGGATACTGGATCGACAATAACTGCTATTTCAAAAACAGGTTCATCGGTGTTCTTTGGAGGTAATTTTATCACACTAGAATATTCAATTTATTCGCATGAATAAAAAAACAAAATTAATTTCGAAGCGAATAGGAAAAATTACCTGTGATCAGTAGCAATATCACTCAGCTGGAATCTAGTTTTGGATTGTTGTCTATTGGACAACAATGAGACTGCCTTCATGAACACATTACTGCGACAACCATCGATTAAATCTGAACAATTTGCATCATCAGCATTAGTTGGCGAAATTCGCGAAAAGTACAAAAAGCAATGGGTACCAAAACTCACCTAATTTAGGATTTAACACGTTGTACAACTTTTCTACAGTCGATTTGAGGGCATGTCGTTCTAAAAGCATGTAATCTGCATTTGTGAATTCTTCATCTTCATCAAACGGCCCAATAATTCTACCATTGAGAACGACCCCGATTTGACCCGGTTTAAAAGATAAAACCACTTTGCAATAAGCTTGGTGTTTTAATATTGTCTCGTCTATGCTCGCCCAATCGACGTCCTGAAATTGACATTTTTTCACAATCATCTCGATTTGAGTAATATGCGCACTCAAATTTCAATAGCTTTAGAAAAGCACTTACTTGCACATAATCTGAAGCTTTTTTATCACCCGATAAAATACTACCAGCATCTTTCAAAATCTTCGAAACATCTGCGCCAGAGTGTATGGCAGCTAAAATCAATTTCGTAATAGAACTGGATGTGCCATCAACCGGTCGATTTGCGATGATTGCAATACGATAATTATTTCCACCATCCTGCGATAAATTACAATAAGTCGATACATGAAACTTTTGCTACCTTAATTCTCCGACAGTACTACAAAGTATAATATAATTACCAAATAATCCAGAGCATTTCTTAATAGGTTCCGGCCACTCTCAGTTTCGAGGTCAGTTACCAACCAAAACGTTAATAAAGACGTTGTTCCTGGCTTCTTGTGAGTAATGTATTTCAAATGATTGTTGATGTCGAAATTAGCAGAATCAGATAAATCCAAATTTTTGCTTTTTTCAGAATTTAGAATTCTACTGTTTAATCTGCCAAAGTAAATCATCAAGTTGAAATGAAGTAATGTTGATATCTTGAATGAATAATCCACGCAACTGTTGTTACCTTGGCATCACATTTGGACGATTCATAATAAAATCTAAAACATCATCACTGTCGACTAATTCGCCTCTGTACACAGCTTTTTGAAAAATAGGCGTTTGTGCCATGATTTCAGTCAGCATAGCTTCTTCAAAGTCTTCTTTATTAAGGGTTTTTTCCGGCAGTGGTACCCCATTTATCAGAGCCTATGGGAAATTTTAATAAAATATGACCACACCTTCTCATCGTATCGCTTCTTCGCGGTACTCATAACAAAATACCTGAGGAACAGATCTGAGCCCGGATCTTGCAACGAAATCTGAAGCTAACTGACGACCTGTATTGTAATCAGATTCAGAACCGAGAATATCGAGTACATCGGCACCGCTGGAAAATGATGATAAACGTTTTTTCACGTCTTCTACTTCAACATCTCGATCTGTTTTTATGGCAGCATACACCTACGGCGAACAAGATGAAAAGCCATGTTTTGAGTATTTTTTCGGAATGCAAGACTCAAGTATTCTTGGATATTCACCCACTTCAGTAATAAAGCTAAGCCCCGTATATCGATCCTTCTCTTCGGAAACGTAATTAAATGCATTCATTAAAGCTACAGTAGCACTTTCTAGACCAGATACAGAGAGAGGAGGCGTTGAAAATACAACGCCTACTCTAATCGGCGCTGAGTGTACAATAAAAGATTCTGCCATTTTAAGTAAAGGCCAACAATCTCGATTCGCTGGATCGCAAATAATGACCTGAAAATTTCACGAAGATCAAATTCGTCATTATTAAAATGAAATGGCATTCATAAAAAAATCTAAAACTTACTAGATTATAAAGATTTCGTTTCACACTGCGCAGCATTCCGGGAAAAGTAGGCTTCAATAAATCCATCAAGTGCGAAGACCATCGTTTGTAACGGCTGTCGTTTTCAATATCGTTAATCCATTGTACTGCCGAGTCTCTGATATCAATAGCATAATTATCTCCACCAGACTGTGTGAAATCCAACGACAAAATCGAACTCACGGTCGGTCTATCATTTATTCCTATTAAGCAAGAAATTACGTAGGTATTTTGTTATTTACGAATAGGTGCCCAGTTAGAAAGCAACAATTTAATTACCAATCCGATAAAGTCCTTCCATGAGCCTAACTTCTTGTCGAACAGTCTCCAAAATTGAGAAAATATCTACCACATCCAAATCGAAAAACATCCCATTTAAAAACAGAGCAGTATCGGTTGGAGGTAAATTCAAAGTCATTAAAATTTTATCCTGATTCTTTTGAATTTCTTTCTTACGTTCCGGTTTCACACGAACATTTACCAATGATCTGGTCTGCAAAAAAAGAGGCAATTTCGCATTAGGTATGCCTAAAATTTAAATATACAGTGTATTATACGTGTTGTTTGGTATAATTTCAACTCTTCCTTTATTTTTACACCTAATCGAGTGGTAAGGCAGTCCGTCATTTAAAAAACAATAGTTTATGATTACCTTCATCGGAAAATTTTGTGAAATATGGACGAAAGTTTCGAGCGCTTTATCTTCATGTTCATTCAATATAACTTCAGCAGCTTGAAGACTCAGTTCTTGAAATTGCCATACTTTTAGAGGCTTCAATTCATCGCTGGAGATTTCTAAATGCTGGCGAAATTTTTTCAATTCTTCTACTTTATCAGGATATAAATCTCTATTTTAAAAAGTAAAGAACATTATTTGAATGGTTTTCTCAAAATGATCACTTGAAAAAAATGTTCGATTATTTACTTCAATATTTTAAAATTGAAACCATCGAGTTCAGGTTCTTCATCTTCGGAAACAGCTTCTTCGGAGTTTTTTCCAGACACTACAGAGTCATCTTGTGCCTTATATTCGGTAGATTTCATTTGTAACTCTACTCCATAACCAGAAAGTCTAACTTTTCTATTCATTCGGTGCTGAGGGAAAATTTTTAACATCATTTTACTCGTACAAAATCATTAGGTATATTTTTTTCTCATATGACTTACTTCAACTCGATGACGTAAAACGTAATCAATTTTTCCTCCAACGGCGTATTCTTTCAATATTTCGTGAAAAGCTTTGAAATCTGGAGAGCCGATTTCTCCGTATAAAACTGCAGTTACGGAACCATTTTCGCTTCCAGGATAGTGATGATCGAGGTTAAAAATTTCCGTTTTTTCATTTATCTGGGAAATGAAGTTCAACATAAAAATGTGTTTCATAAAAACACATCTGCTCAACAGATATAACTTTCGTAATACTAATTAATGCGAACCAACTTACTACAGCACTATCTATGGTAGGTCCGATTTCATCCACTGAACATATCATTTTCCCTGCAATATCCACCGTAGTTGCACATGGTAAGTGACGTTCGAGCCCCATTTGAGAAAACATTTCAATGCGAGGCGAATATACATGAAGTGACAGAGCCAATTTCATCAAACGCGCTTGAGTTTTGGAGAGATATTGCGAAGCTAAATCAACTGCAACGTCGTACTTGATTTTGTCACTGCCTGTAACACAATTGTTGGTAAGAAATTAACATCGCCGAATCTTTATGGTGTTGGAACTGCTCTTACCCAGTGTTGATAATGGCTTTTCAAGTTCATTTAAATCAGAAATAAATGACCAAAAAGAATTTATATTCTCATTCGCTAGAAATTCCGCAACTTCTAGAACCAAAGGTGTTTGATCCCATTTTGCATCGATAGAAGTTGTGACGAATTTCGCTTTCCTACGGCATTCCGATGGGTGAAGAAACTGACAAATCCAAAATATGACAACGTATGCAAAATATTTCCTAATTATGAACGCCATCTAAAACAAATTAAATTTAATTATATTTTTAATAAGTATGCCATTAAGTTTCCTTTCGTTTGGATGAACTTACCATGTAGGTTTACGTTTGGTAAT
Source organism: Paracoccus marginatus (assembly GCA_900065295.1). Classification (NCBI taxonomy): domain Eukaryota; kingdom Metazoa; phylum Arthropoda; class Insecta; order Hemiptera; family Pseudococcidae; genus Paracoccus; species Paracoccus marginatus. The sequence continues at coordinate 3,922 of FIZT01024684.1, read as the reverse complement.
GGGCTTAAAAACTTCTCATCAGTGATGTGTAGAGAGTAAATTATTGATAAGAACACAATTTAGTAACAGAGATCATTTTAACGCGGTATTTCAGAAAGAATTAATCAGCCCCAGATTTGTTGACTGTAGGTATTTAATCTAAACTCTTGTAAGATTTATTACCAATCATTGAAAATTATATAGCGGCTTTTCAATAAAATAAACACACTACTTTATTTTATTATCACGGCTTCGCGTTTCGTACTCGTATCGATCACGATCGGTCGGTGTCGGTACCGTCGGCGGCGTCGGCACTCATCGTCATTCTTTCGGTTTTACGCCGCCAAGTGCTTCTTTCTGATTGGTAAGTAGAGCTACTCTTATTGATAAGCACAACGGACAATCAATGTTCATCGTCTGGACAGGGCTTACGGCTTACGAATGATAAAACCGTAACACCGGTTAGCGCGTTAGCGGTAGGTAATTTCTTTCCTTTAGAGTTCATGCATCAAACCTCATCGTCAATACCTACTTCATAAGTTGTTAAAAAAATGAGAAGAATTCATGTACAATCCCGGTAAAAAAAAAGGAGAAAAAGACTAATGACTCGAGGAGTAAATCGAAAGCAAAGTCCATTTTCACTTTCACCCTTTGTATGCACCTGCTACCTAGATTCTAGTAGAAGAGTAGAATACCCAACTATGTAGGCATCAGACATCAGTAATAAAAAAAACAAAACGAAAAAACATTAATTATTTTCGTTCTCATGAAACTTCGCTGAAACATGTATTTCGGTAACTAGTTTCGTTCACAAGTTGAAATTTATACTTATAATGTTATTGTTTACGCAATTTTCAAAAGTTTCACAATAGCACACTTTCGACACTCAAGTATAACTAATCTCCTCAACAAAAATTCATCGATGTTTCAAAAATGTAACTACCGCGCAAAAATTAAAATTTCATTCATTTCTCCACAGCATTATTTTCTTCAGTCTTTTTATCTTCCTTTGGATCCTTTTCTTCTTCTTCTTGGGAGATGGAACTCTCAAATTCCGTAGATTCTATCAAGTTTTTCCGACCGTGAGGAGGTGGGCCGATCAATTGCTCAACTTCTTCATACCTTAATGTTTCTTTTTGTAATAACGTTTCAGCCAGCTGATGGGGTAAAAAGATATTGTTATACTTTGATTTAGAATCCGAGTTAACGACTTAACGTATTGAAAAAATAACTGAATTGCTTCAACAGCCAAGTACCTTTTTTAACTTATCGTTATTTTTCTTCAGCACATTTTCCGTATGTCTATAAGCTTTGTTGACCAACTGTTTAGCTTCTGCTTCCATGAGAGCATGAAAAGTTTTGCTATAAGGCCGACGACTCTGACCATCTTCTTCTGGAAACGATACTAATCCAACCACTTCAGACATTCCATACTGGCGTACCTGAATAAAAAGTTGACAAGAGAATTTAAAATTCGCGTTTATTATCCACAATTCTGTTTTTAAAAAAAACTGACTTGAGCATTCGCCATTTTGGTAACTTTTTCCAGATCGTTTTGCGCTCCGGTAGTGATTCTATTGAAAGTGAGAGCTTCAGCAACACGACCTCCTAATGCCATGCACATGCGATCGAATAGCTGCAAGTAAGTCTTCAGTAAATGTCACCAAGTATGCAGATTGAAAAATTGAAAGGCAAAATTACCTCTTCTTTTGAAAAAAGTTTTTGATCAGTTGGCGTGTACTGAGCAAATCCCAAAGCCATAGAAGTCCTAGGAACTATTGTAACTTTCAAAAGTGCATCTGTATGAGGTAATAACCAACCAACAAGAGCGTGACCAGATTCGTGGTAAGCGACTATCTTTTTCTCTTCAGGAGAAATAACCTGACTTCGTTTTTCAGTACCACCAACTGATCTCTCGATCGCATACTCCAAATCAGCTGAAGTGACCTTTTTTTGTAGGTTTCTAGCGGCGTGCAAGGCAGCCTCGTTGCACACGTTGGCAATATCAGCACCTAAAAAAATCGAATTGAATCTCTTATAGTTCATCTGCTAATTCATTGTATAAATTTATTTTATATCCTCACCACTAAATCCAGGACTTAAGTAAGCCAAACGTTTAGAATAATACGATGGACTTTTTTCAAGAGTGATTCCTTTTAAATGGTATTCAAACGTTTCTTTTCTTTCCTCTAATGTAGGCAGATCAATCAGTATATGTCTATCGAAGCGTCCAGGTCTTAGTAATGCCTGATCAAAAAATGAAAAATCGAAATGTTTAGTCAGCAATTCACATCAATAGTAAATTGAAAAGAAAAGCTCACTTTATCTAGAACATCAGCACGATTTGTTGATGCTAACATTAAAACACTCTCTTTTGAAGCCATTCCATCCATTTCAACTAACAACTGATTCAGCGTTTGCTCTCCTTCACCACCGGATCCATCAACTTGATTAGTAGAGCTTCTTTTACGACCAATTGCGTCAATCTCATCAATATATATTATACATGGGGCTCTTTTTCGAGCTTCTTTGAATAAATCTCTAAAGGCAATTGGGCAAAAATCCACAAAGTAGCAATTACAATATTCTAAAATAATTCATATTTATCAAGTAAATTTCATATGCACCTCACTCTTGCTGCTCCTAAACCACCAATCATTTCAATAAATTCTGATCCATTCATTGACAAAAAAGGAACATTAGCTTCAGTTGCAACGGCTTTGGCTAATAACGTTTTACCGCAACCCGGTGGGCCTAATAAAAGAGCTCCTTTAGGAACCTATATTTCAAAAAGATGTAATCAAACAAACTCATTAACAAAGCTTAACATTTAACTAGTTTTTTCACGTTACCTTCGCACCCAGACTTTTGTAATGTTCCGGTTTCTTAAGATAATCAACAAATTCCATAACTTCTTGCTTGGCTTCTTTTAAGCCGGCGACATCGGTAAAACGAACTCCTTTCCCTTGACCAATGACAGGATCAATTAAAGTAAACTTGGCTCGAGTTAAATTTGACTGAAATGATATGTAATACGTTAAAAGAATTTACAATAATACACAAAAATAATACAAAATGATTGAACGTACAAAAACATCGGCGAATCCTGATGTTTTTACGCCTTTTCCTCTGTTAAAAAGTGATAATAATATTCCGCCTATAATTAGAGAGGTCAATAGTTTTCCTATAGTATCTTCTCCCCTTTCGTAAATCACTGGTACCCCTTGTCCAGGCTTAATTCCGAGCTTTTCTTCTGCAGCTCGTAGCTTCTTCTCAAATTTATCAATGTCTACTTGCATGTATAAATTTTTAATATCAACCTATAAAAACCAGGTCAAACTTATAAAAATATTTTTGTTGCATAGAGAATGAAGGTAAACAATGAAAAATACTAACACGTCTGCCTTTTACTATTGCCCCATCATGTAAGACGACAATTACCAAACCGTTATCTGGCTGAGCAATAATTTCTTCTACTTCTCCTTTAGCTAATAGGTGATACAAAAATTCATTCCATGACACGTATCTTACAACCTATAAACAACGATCACTGTAACTACATAGCTTAATTTGTACTTGAATAATGACTCAAAATATAAAAACAAACCTCTTGTTTATTAACAGGCATCATCACATATGCTAGAACAAATACCAATATATACACCGTAAAACACCATGATAATAGTTTCGCAGTCATTAGAGACAACTTTTTATCGTCATCATTATTCGGAGGTTTTTTCTTCTCATCCTGTTGAAAACGGATTCCACTGGTATGAAAATGACGAATATTTGTTGATAAAACAACAGTTGCTCTTCTACTCAAAGTAAGATGGATTTGTCCAAGGAAGTGCTTTCTTTGATGAGTTTTAATCTGCAATAAATTATATTAAATTTTCCTGCGTGAAAAATCTACTTTAAAGTGGGATCCTCGGACGAAGTGGGA
>FIZT01024677.1:0-11278 GCA_900065295.1 Paracoccus marginatus | reverse complement strand
CTATGTTAAAACCGGCCTACTCCTGTGACGTCACAAAACCAGTGTTCAGGCCTTTGCCTGAGTGGGAAGGAAACTTTAATTTTAAAACATGCAATTTTTGTTAAAAAATGCACTTTTTTACTCATAATGGGGTAAATTTGCCCAATTTCACCCAAAAAAAACCTGTTCTTATCACTTGAAAAAAAAAAGAATTTAAAACAAAAAAAAAAAGTTTTAAACGTTTAAAACGCTTAAAACATGTTTTTTCTCGCAAATTTTTTTTTGTGTTTTAAACAGTTTAAAACAAGGCGTTGTTAATGTGCCAGCTCTGAACAGGGCCTAAACAAGGCCCAAACACACTTTTTAGGTTGTTATTGTTTGTTTTTGTTTATTTTAACGTTTATTTTTTCCTTCGTTTCCTGGAGAAATGTGGTATTCTTTTGATCTTTCTCCCTTATTTTTATTTGTTCTTGCAACGCTGGTAATTTACAAAATATTTTTTATTTACATCATCATTCATCAATATCGGAGGCTTAAATCAGTGAAAACGAAAAGTATGCGCTTTGTCTTCTGCAACTGAAACTGAAATTGACGACTTTTAGTACTTACGTCGTTTCAAATAATATTATTCCAGAATGATTCAACTACACAAATTTCAAAATGAATTACCTTTGAAAAATTAAAAACATTTTCAATTTTTTTATTCTTTCGTCACCCCCTCCGGCCTCCGTCAAGCCGGAGTTCCTTGTCGCTTCAGTCGCTTGCTTTGTTGCCGGTTTGCCGGTAATTGTTGATTGGCTTTCGGCTTACAGTCGACTATGATTTTTTTGCCGGAACGTCGTTTTCATTGTTTAGTGAAAACCAGAACTGAAAATTTATTCATTATTCTCTTTAACTTCATGGCATATTTTCCTCGCAAAGATTATAATATTTGTAATTTTTTCAAGTAATTGAATAAATTTTACCTTCAATAACTTCATTTTTAGCGTGGGATAAGCGTATTTTTACGAACATCTGCTTGATAGAACGCCTATCAAGTATTCAAGCATAAAGTAGGTGACCTCCGGCATTATAGAGCAAGAAAATTGGCGGAATAACCGGCAACTTTCGGTACCTCACACATTCAAGCTTTCGTGTAGTTTATGAATAACGAAGGAACGTTATTAGTTTTGTTGCTTCTCATATTGTTTGTTAATTTAAGGTAACATCTCCATTAAAACCGGCAAAATGTCTGACATTTCAAAAGAAGAATTAAAAAAGGAAATAGCGGGTAATATACAAAATTTATACTTATTTAAATAATGTATTTTTCTTTATAATAATTATTATCGAAACTAACGTTCGTTCCGATGTTTACAATTTTGTATTTCCACAACAACAATAATAATGGCTACTGAATGAAGCGAGTAGACTAGACGCCACTGTAAAAATAATATGTTTCGATGGTGTTACAACGTTTTATACAAGAATATTTATAAATTTTAGTTGCTCATTACCCATAGTAAATACTGAATTATTCAGGTGTAGATAATTATACGTAGTTGTACGAATTTTCCTTTGATATATTGACTGCCCATACCCATAATGATTTAGGAAAAGCAACAATATTTCACTAATATTGTTAAATTGCTGAAATATTCTTCGAGACGATTTTACTTTTTTTTCCATGTTGAAAATGATCTCGTAGTTATTAAGAAATGATGTGTTCATACGTTTACGCATTGTCTAAAGCACATGTTGATTATTTACAGCCGTTTTGAAAGACGCCGATCTAGGCTCCATTACTTCGAAAAAAGTTAGACAAGAAATCGAAAAGAAACTGGACATCGACCTTGCTTCAAGGTAAGAATTTTTTCGAATATCATTTGAGGATATAATTTACTCGTCGTAATACTTGGTACTTGACTTTATTTCAGGAGAAAAGAAGTAGACGAATTAGTTATGGAATATATTGACAACGACAAAGGTAAAAGTAAGAAAAATGGAAACGTAGAAGATGACGACGATGATGAAGAAGAAGATGAAAACGAAGAAGAAGACGATGAGGAAGAGGAAGAAGAGGAAGAAAAGAAACCCAAACGCAGTGCTCCTAAAAAAGCAGCTCCGGCGAAACGTAAAGCCGCTTCGAGCGATGAAAGCGAAGAAGCTTCCGACGACGTTTGTAGAATCTTCTAAAATTAAAGTCGTTTGAGTACGATGCCGTAGATATTACCATTGGGTTATTGATTCGCAGGAAGGTGACGACGAATACTCTCCTAAAAAGAAAGCTGCGAAGAAAGGTGCCGCCAAACGTGGCAGTGGAGGTGGTAGGAAGAAGAAAGGTGGTTCTGACGACGATTCAGACGAAGATTGGGGCAAGGGTAAAAAGAGAGGTCGTGCCCCAGCAGCCAAAAAAGCACCCGTAAGTGTTCGGTATTATTATGTGGAGGTGTTTCTGTGAATTCGCAATATTTAATCAATCACTCTTACGTATAGGGCGCTAAACGCGGTGGTGGTGGCGGATACACGAAACCGGTCAAGTTGAGTCCCGAATTGGCTGCCCTCGTTGGCGAAGATTCCATGCCCAGACATGAAGTAGTTAAAAGAGTATGGGCTCTTATTAAAGAACGTAATCTTTATGTGAGTATCACTTTGGTTTGAACTGAGGTGGCACCTTTCATTGTTAAAGGTGTGTACTACAACTACTATATTTTGGTCAAATTACAGGATCCTAAAAACAAACAGTTTGCCGTCTGTGATGATGAACTTTTTAAAGTTATTGGTTAGTATTTATCAGATTACAAATCGATGCTATGTGATACTGTGTCATGTGTCATATTCGATGTTTAATTCAAATTCTTTTGCAGGTGTGAAACGTTTCCGTACGTTTGGTATGATGAAATTTTTGAAGAATCATTTTCTAGGTTAAGTTGTTTATTTGATTTCCGTGTCCGCTAGTATTTTTTCCTGACTGTGCTGTACTTTTTAGACATTTTTTTAAAACCTAACAGCTAGGTTGTTTTTTTTTTTGTTCACCGTTGTTTCTTTGTTGTGTAAAATTTTGATGATTATTACTAGTTCTTTCCTGTCTAATTGTCGCTTGGAGTATTTTACACACCTACAGCAGGTTTGTGAGATTTGAAATACCGTTTCAAAATAGTGTAAAATAACTCGTGAAAACGTACACACGGTCATTTGGATTTTCATAATAAATTTCTCTATTTTGTGTATCATGTTTTAACTTATGCTATTTGGATTCTTTAGCGCTTTTATTGTTTAACTTATTATTTTTAGTAAATTGAAGTAAGAAGTACTTTAAGTTCGTATAGTGTGATGTGTGTGAATCATTCTTGCACTAGCGTTTTAATTCCTCTTTTTCTTTTATAGATGTATTAATTCATATATATTTTTTAAGTTAAGCAGTATGCATTTCTACATCGTAAGTTATAATTTGAAATGAAGCAGAACTTCTAATATTATTTGAAATGTATTCTTAGTCAGGCGTATTTCTCAATAAAAATATGTGTACGGATATATTATTGGTTTTTATTCAAAATTTCTGAAAAAAAATAACGCCGCGATATGTATGTACATAATGAAGAACAACCGCTACATGCGGGCTGATCATTATCGTAGGTGTTCTTACTGATAGAGAGATTACCATCAACAAGTCAAGTTCTTGTCAGAAATCATTTCACTTGTCAGTAAGAATAAATCCAGTAGTGAACGTGAGTTCATCAGAATGAACTGAATTCTACTAAAACATCTGAGGTTATTCATCATCATTCTCCAACAACGGTCAATATTTTTTTTCTTGCTCACAGTGGATACAAATGAAACTTCTCACAAATACGCAAAAAAAATAAAACAATTTATTCAACAATTTAAAATCACATGACCGACTTTTCTATAAAGGTTCACAAGTTGACCATCACCATTCGTATGGATACATTCTGAAAGGACATTTCTCAGCGTATTCATCGGCATCATTCTCAAACAATGTGTATAACCCAGACTCTATGTTGACTAACTCTGTGAATATATCTTTACTCTCGGAGTAAGCCATGTTCGCCAGTTCTTTTATTAACCAATTAAAAGATTCAGATAAATTTTCTTCAGTCAAATTGAGATATTTTTCATTTGACATTTTTCTACCGAATTCGTGAAAAAACCAGTATTCTCTAGCCGGAGTATAAATTTTGAACGTCTTTGTTTTAGGAGGTGGTTGGTGATCAATAAATGTTTCATAGGTGTACTTGAAAGTTTTACATTTGTGGTCTATAAGTTGCGGTTTTCGTTTCTTTGTGTTGGGCTTATCCTCCACAATTTCAACACGCGTTGGTGCGTAGGCCGGAACAGTCTGAGTTTTGTACATTTCGAATAACCCGACGTCTTCATCTGTGGTATAGAATCTCGCATCTACTTGAGCGATACCTTCAATGAATTCGACGGTTGCATTACACTCCGCGGCAATTTCATTACACCTGCAAGATCAATAATTAGCACAACGAGAAAATTAAAAATGCTGAATGTAAATCATTCATAGACTTACCGATCACTATTCAATAAATGCTGTATCGAGTAGTCAGTGAACTTATTTTCGAGTATGGATCGTGCATCATTTTCAATTACATACGAATAATTATTCAATAAATGAGTTACACCTGTTGATTGAGGAGTTAATGATGCAGGAAATTTAATATCCCGCCAGTCGTCGTTTCTGATCGTTTTTCGTAAGAATTCACTTGTGGTTGAACAAAAGACCTTATTCATGTCTGAAAAAGAGATCTCGTTAAGGTATGAATTAATGTTTTCAAACAGTGTGATGAATAATTTTTGGGTACTTACGAAATGAACGTACGCTTAGTGGACGTTTCAACTTGTCCCACTGGTTTATGTATGCATCTTTGTTATCGATACGTCCTCGATAAGCCCAGTTATTGATGATTGGATCGTACTTGGATAAAATTGCCTTGCGACACTGGATATATTGCACCCAAGCATTCCAACTAAATAATAACGGGAGCTCTGAATTCGTGGAACGAGATCTGTAACAATACATTCATTTCGCAGGTGAAAATTATTATGAAATTTTTGATCACTTTAATAATTTTCATTTACTCGTTAACATAATCAGCGAATTCTGACTGCTTCCTTTCAGTAATGCCATCTAAGGAGAAAAGAAGTTTGAAAGCGAACAGAATATAGGCTAAAGCTCGACACTCGTAATCAGGAACTACGCGATAACTGTATTGTTCATAATTCATTTCTGGCGGGAGAAGGTTCATTGCCCCGTGAACATAAGACACGAATTCACCTATTGATAAAATTTCATTAGTAGGGCTATTTCAACTAAAGTAATATTCAAGTAATAATTTTTTTACACTTACGAGGTAAACATAGCTCTGTACAATATCGTTCTACCAATTTATATAAATCAGGACTGGGTATGCAGCTGAAACCTAGAGCTTTAGTGAAATTCTTCATATCTACTTGGAATCCTGTTTTAGAACAAAGTGGATTGGGAATTTCATCGTTTTCTGAACTTTTCGCATCAGGATCGTTCACACCATATGAGAGATGACCCTCGCCGAACCACCTGTAAATTGAAACTTGAGTCACATAGACACATGCGAAACACGTTTCTCTTTTCGAGTACACAATTACTGAAAGTTTACCTCATCAAGTCACCCAGCTGAATGCCGCTACCGAGAAGCAATAATGCGATTCGTATCACAGTCACCGCTGTACCAAAGGTTACGACAAAATCCGATATTGCTTCAGCTTTATTCCTCGGATTGTTGAGTCGCTTGTCAATAACGGATTGTACTTTTTTGTACAATGGATCTTTCACGTTCAAATTTTTGGCTTTTTGAGCAGCAATTATCATGCCCTTCAGAACGTCTTGTCCAGTAGTTTTAAATGAAATTCTACAAAAAAAAATAAAATGAAATGAAATATACGTTTCCCATTAATTCATAGAGATGCGTAGGCTAACATAAACATTAAAAGAACACTTACATTTTATGTTTTTTTGCTTTTTTTAGTTTTTCTGAAATCAGCGTTTGTAATGAGTCATCGTACGATAACGCCGACTCATTTTTAAGTGAAGATTCGTTCAATTCTGTTAGTGCAAGTTTACGCTTGAAAAACAATACAAAATTTATATTCTCAAATTACTCCCTATCATGATCAACGGGAAAAAGAGGGTAAGGAGTGAGGACAAGGACTAACCTGCTTTTTACGCAAACTTTTCAAAGACACCACCGATTCGGCAGACGAACTTGAGGTTGATTGGTTATCGAGCTCCGCATCGGCACGAGGCCGCTTCGCTTTTGGTATTTTCTTATAGTATTTTATGTCGTTGAAAAGCTGTTTCCTCAGATTTGGCACTCCATATAAAATTTGGGCGTCTCTAAAGAAGTCATTACCAGAAAATTGTTTGATTTTAAAAAAATAAGGGGACCGATTGAATACCTGGATTTAAATCCCAAAGGTAGAGGTGGCAATTTGTCTTTATTCTTCGAGAAAAAAGCTACGTTGGATTTTTGCAAACATGTGGCCCATATCTGAAAAGCTACAATTTTTAGCTCAGGTGGTGCTCCTAAACTGATCAGTTGCTCAATCATACGTTTCAAAGAGATATTGTACATTTCCCAAGAAGTCAAGTCCCTGTCTAAACATATTTCAATGATCGAAGACCGAACATAATTAGAAAATATTCAACAGTCAACAGTACGTGGACAAAATTACAAAAAAGAACCTTTTTCGATCTTTTGAGTCCTAATCTCTTCACGTTCTTCTTCTTCATCATTCCCCTTAGCATTGATAGAATAGTCAAACAGCTGCACTTGCACTTCCTATGAGAAGTCAAAAGTAGTCACAAAAATCAAAAAAGTAATGAGAAAAATGACGAATCTTCTCACCTGTGACTGAGTATCACAATTCGTACAAACGTAAAAACCAGAAACTTTGTGAAATGATTTACCGCCGCATACTTCACAAGCGGGTACTTCAGACATGATGGCGCATCAACTTCTTATGCGGAAAACACAACGATCTAAGATTCTAAGTCAAAGTACGATCATTACATTACAATTAGACCTCAAGAAAGTTTTACGAGGCACTGCACAGTGCACATTATAAAAAATAAAAAAAGGGAAAAAGAAACGCACGTGCAATCTGTTATCAATACTGGAACTCAGCCTCTGGGAGAAGCAATGTAGGGAGGGTGATGACGGCTCAGTCAACGCCAGACGCCCGTTCGCTACTTCGCGCAATCGAAATGAATCAAATTGTCCATACTAATGATGCCAAAATGTCGTCTTTTCGTTATTTTGATTTTGAATGAAAAATGTAAGTAGAAAACTGCCACTGCCAGATGTTGAACTTCATTTTTTCACTGTAGTTGATAAAATCGTTTTTCATCTTTCGCATTCTCAGAATTATTACATTTATTACCCAATACTCTGTTCTTTTTCTTTACGTCGTCGATAATTGCAGGTATTTCATTTTGTTTCCTACTGCTACACTGAAAATAAAAGAACGAATATTTCCACATCATGTCGTCTCATATTAAAGAGTCTCATTTTTTGCCGTAATTCTTTTAGGAATATGTTGGGAATCTTAAAACGAATAAGAAATAAACCCGCATGAACGAACAACAATAGTACAATAATAATAATTTATTATCGCAATGCGCGTCGATCGCAATAGTGAATTGAGTAGCATCAGTGTTCACCTGTCAGTAGGTATGCGCTTTTTTCAGCGTCAATCGAGCACAGTTCCCTCATCTCTTGGAAAAAGAAACACATAAACTTAGGCACAAAAATGAAAAAATTACGCAAGCTTTCAATCCCTAATTTTTCATGAACTAACCACTATGAGGAAAGAATAGGAAACTAAATTGGTGAGTGGACAACAGATGAAAATCAAAGCACTCTCTGCTCAGGTGCTCATACCTACAAGTACCTGAATTGATTTCACAATTTCACATTTTCATTTTTAGTTGTTACCTGAACACCTGACATTGTCGAACGCATTTCCTTTACAAAATTTCGTGGTTCACCAACTGGTACGCCGAAACCAGGAAGGTGAAACTGTAAATTAGAATATTTAATAATTTTTCAAGAAGCTTAAATAATCCATAGGTAGCTAGCAATTCAGATCGTAGAAAAAAAATGCAGCAATGAAAACGTGATGCGAAAATGACCGTTTTCAACAATTGAAAAATATGATTCTACCGAAGAATTGCTAACTATACGGAAATAAATTCAAAAATTAAAACGGAATAATTTTGAACATTTTCATACCTCATCATACCTACTCTACGTTTGCTCCACTGACGTCTTCTTTAAAATTTCAATTTTTAAAAGTGACGACAATGCAGAACTCCTAAACAATATATTAGGAACTGCCATAAACACGCTGACCTTGAAAATTATAGAATTCAAAATTATTATTTCAGTAAACATAAGATTATAAATACCCAAACGAATGAAATAAATTTACAGCATAATCGAGAAAAAAAAACAACAACATACGTTATGCCTATGATTCGACTTTAATAGAACTGGAATGATATCAAACGATCTGAAACATTAAAAAATGAAATTGCTTTATTGCAAGATTACACGACACTTTTGTATATTTGTTTTTACCTTTTCTGCTTACAAATCACCATTATTGCCTTTTATACAGCAACCGAACAAATAATACTACAATAGTAAATTCTTAACTTACTCGTTACAACTTACTTTCAAACATCGTACCAAATTTAATTCGAACAATCGAAACCTTTCAATAAATTACCATACTTACACGTAGAAATGATGGTAGAAACAGTTATTGCGATATTCGGTAAAGGTAGTAATGAAGTTACGGTTAAAAGTTTTAAATAACTAGCAAAATTAAACTTTTAAAATTTTACCTTTCTTCATTACTTACTTCTTGGTCTAGGCTATTTCAAAAGTGAAAAAATTTACCAGCATTTGTAGTTAAAATATTTTAAACTACAAAATGTAATTTTAAATACCTAAATGTAATAACTACATAAATAATGTAAACAAGTGAGATGAATTAAAATTCAGTACTTACATATACGCAAATGTAAAACCGTTTTGTACACCGCACATTCTTACTGCAATACGAAAGCAAATGTTTTAAATATAAATTAAGACAATAATTTAAACAACGGTACGTACTACTAACAAATATGAACGCAATTTCACAAGATAGGTATGGATGAAAAAAAACGTTTTGTTCCTCGCCATCAAATGAATATCAACTCAATTTCGAAAAATGATGATGAAATCGAGTTATTTGTAAAACTCGAGAAGAGATCAAATTGAAATTGCGTTCTGAAACTTCGATCAAAATACATTATTTAATATATGATAGTGTAAAAAAGAAGGAAAATTTACATCTTTACGATAAATTAGTTATCGTCTTGTGTGGTAGAAGGGCGTGCAACTATACCAGTTTTTTCCTCTTTTTCCTCTTTGATATTACCAGTTGAATAACTATAGTTGAAGTTGGAATAATCTGGATAATCGTCAGGTGGTTCCATTTTAATTCTAACCTTTTCTTTGGAGTCAATAACACCTCTTTTACTTTCCCTGTCACGGTCTCTATCTCTATCCCTATCCCTTTCCTTACGATCCCTGTTTTCTTTATCTTTACGGTCCCTATCACGAGACCTACTCCTTTTACGCTTCCTGTCTCTTTCGCCATCATCTCTACGACGATGTTCTCTCGAACGACTCCTAGATCTACGTCGCTTTTCGCGACTTCTACTACGATGTGATCTCCGACGATCACGATCGACTTCTACACCGACGGCTCCTCCTCGTCTTCTGTCGTGTACTGTAGATTCTTCTCTTTCTAATCTATAACGTTCGCGTTCTCTTTCGTTATCTTCTCGCCCAGAATGTTTGAGATTTACGTCTGCTCCTCCGCGCCTAGTACCACCCAATCCACCTCCAAGTCTTCTAGGCAACCAGCCTTTGACGGTGCGGCCACGTTCAACATCAACTAGAACACGTCTGCCGTCTATTTTTTTACCGTCGGCGTGTTTATAGGCGGTGTGCATGTCACGCTCGTGTTCGTATTCGATAAAAGCGTATCCTTTAGCTTTATCAGTATTTTCATCGTGAACCAAGATTATTTTACGAATAGGGCCGTACACTTCGAATTCACGACGAAGCTTGGATTCTGACGTATCGTAGTTGATGCGAGCAACAAACAGTGTTTTGAATGCGTCAGTGGTAGCATTTTGAATATTATGAGGGTTCCATAGAGCGATCTCTTGTTCTAATTTATAAGCGACTTGTTCAGCTCGTTCACGTTTTCTTCGCTCCTTACGTTCTTCGCGTGTTTCAACTTTGACTGGAGGAGGTGTATCCTTCGGATCTTCGAAGTACTTAATAAATTCCGCTACGCCAACATAGCCTCGATTCTTTTTTTCGTACGGGAGCTTACCAGTCGGAGGCAGGTATGGAATCGGATCTCTCGGGTTGAAAAGAGCCAACAAATTAGGCGGTAAGAACTGTGTCATTGTTCGAGTCGATAGTTACCTGATAGTTCTTTTACATAGAGGACATTGGTTAACTTTTCTTTGTAATCGCGAGAATGCGAAAATTACACTATAAATTAACTTTAATAGTAGAAGCTTTTTTCAAACAATAATGAATCAACTAACCTGATCACAATAAGACTTTAGAATGATATACTAATTCAGTTAAACTTTTCAAGCACTTTCATAATTAACAAATTCTGATAAAAATAATAATTCAGACTTTGTTTACTACTGCCATACTGTCATTTGCTCAGGTATGCATACCCAGGGATGCAAGATTGAACAACAAAACGATCTATTAAAAAATATCGTTCGCGGTTCGCATCGTTTTCGTTCTTTGAAAAATCACTGTTCCCGTTGTTTAAAAAATTACTGTTCCCGTTTTCGTTCCCGTTCCCGTTCCCGTTCCCGTTCTTTGAAAAAATCATTGTACGAGAAAGTTTAGAGAAAGCCTTTGAGTATAAATATAATATAATATGGAGTGGTAAAAATGTAGTTTCCAATGTATCTTCTGTAGAGCGCGCATTTATGGACTAGTTGGCGAACCCAAAACCTCATCAAACTAAAATCAGCATTGTGTTTTTTTGCAAAATTATTCATTTTGAGTTCTAAATCTCTAGTTTGGTCGAGAAAACTTGAAAAAATTTAAATCCTCTCACAAATCACCAATATTTCATTCATTACTAAATTACAGAATGAATATACCTACTTATCTGAATGAGCCTCTATTCATAGTTTGGAAAA
>FIZT01024651.1:0-23285 GCA_900065295.1 Paracoccus marginatus | reverse complement strand
TGGTAACTCGAAAAAAATTTGGGTAATTCCAAAAAAAGACTACAAATACGTTTTTACAATGAAAATGCTCTTTTTTTTGTCACCATTATGAAAACTAGCCAAAAATGCACATTTTTCAAGTCAAAATTGCAATTTTTCAAAAATTTTGCCTTCGGGCTATACTGTCATATTTTCTATTTTTAAAACTTCATCCGATTTTGATCCAAAAATTGAAAAAGAAATACCCCTTGCACAACAAAATGGCACTCTAGATCCACGCCTGAGTACACTCATGCAGCGAAAATTATTTAAAAAGGGTGTGCTGGAGGAAAAAAATTATAAATTACGTGAATTTTCTAATATTTGGGTAACTCCAAAAAAAGCTTAGAATACACTCTGCAATCTATTTCTGTGCCTGATTTTATTAAAATTTTTGAAATTTTAAATTCATTCTGAGGGGACGTGTGAAAATGTTGAAAAATTAAGCTTTTTAGGAAATTTTTGTTCGGCGTCGCGAAACAGCGAATTTACGATACGATTCGAACAAAACTCCTTTATACAGTCGTTTGGGAACGGAGCGAATAACGTTGCACACCTGTTATACGTGTACAAGGCTGGGTGAGCACTGGGCGTGCGACAAAATGTGAAAAAATTCGCAGAAAGCTGCCAGGTTTCTTGGCTGTTTTGTTCTCGCCGCTCTATAGAAAGAAGTTCACCATAGAGACGTGCGAATTGAAAATAGTGCGAGAGTTAGTTTTTGGAGGAGAAAAAAGTGTACGCGTGTGTGCCGGCGTTGTGTTGGTAGCTCCTTCATATAATACGTATACCTTTAGTAGGGTACCTACTATTTGTTTGAAAACTATCAATATCGAAAACGGGTTCGCAAAAAATGTAACATTTTACCAGTTACATACAAATTTGTAAACTTCAGCAGTATAAAACGTTTAAGTTGGTAGCATTTGTAGTTAAGTACGTGTGGAAACACTTCGTTTTCCTTTTTCTTATTTTTTCCCCTCTTTTTTCTTTCTTTTTTGCTTTCTTTATTTCTCTCTTCTTTTTTTCTGCGTAGCTCTCTCGCTCGTTGTGTTCATATTTTGTTCGTCGGTTTCCTTTTTAGAGAGCTCGGTTGCGGAAAAATTTTCAATAAGCCGGGGCCAACGAAGCCTTTAACTAACAACAAAATTACTACACTCTCCTCCTATTTAGTTAGAAAAGTTGAAATCGTTTAAACTTTCACCCAACTTTCTTTCTATTAAAACCATATACACGAGATGGTGCGCTCTTTGTCCGACGACGGTGCGCCCCGTCGCCCCCCCCCCCTCGTACCTCTTCTGGCTGCTGCTCTATCTCCTCGGTAATATATAAATACGTTACGGTACACTTGCTAAATTGAAACAGAGTCAGTCCAGAAGATTTCTTTCCAAAGTTTTTCTTGACTCGAGATTTTTGCAGATAAAAGCCGAATTGCTCGGCTGAGACTGGTCGTCGTTTTCTCTAACACGTCTCTAGTGTTTCGTTTTTGGATTTTTTTTTACCGTTATGTGTAACTGCGCCTCGGGTGTGAGATCGAATTAAAGGTGGCGTATAGTTACTTTTTGGTGCGCATCGTCTAGCCATTTTGATGAGCGCGGTGATAGAAGGTGAAAAATGGACCAAACTGAGAAAATGAAACTTACTAAAAAATCTCCTACTGAGGGAGATTAAATTAATGAGTTGGCTTGAAATATATTGTACCAGGTCAAGTGTAAGACGGTTGTTCTTCTGGATCAGTTTTCAGGTTTTTTCCTCCTTGAAATGGAATTTTGGTGAATTTTTTTTTGCTGAGTTTTTTAAACGCATCTCCTTTACTTGAAAAAAAAATCGCTTCAGCTATCGTCATTTTTTTTAATTTTTAATTTATTTTTTGCATTCTTCCCCTTTTTTTCGTTTTAATTTACCCATTTTTTAAAATCACTCATTTTTTTGAAATCAGTTAATTCATTAAAATTCATCAGTTTTGTCAGTTTTTCTTAATTTTGCAATTTTTTTAAATCGTCATTTTTATTTTTGGAAATTTTTCAATTCTGAAAATTTTTCTTAATTCATCATTCCATTTTTTGTCATTTTTTTTTGTGATCAGGTGATTTTTTCGAGATTCGTCGATTCTGTCAATTTTTGAAGTTATTCAATTTTTTGCAATTTGTCAATTTTTGAAATCAGTTGAATTGTTCAAAATTTCTGAATTTTTTAGGCTTCGTAAATTTTTTGAAATTTTTCATATTTTTAAATTTGCAATCAGTTGATTTTTCGAAATTCCCTAATTTTGTCAATTTTTGAAAATTTGTAAATTTTTTAAATCAGTTGAATTTTTTACAATTTCTTGATTTTTTAGTTTTGAATTCGTCAATTTGTTAAAATCGTTGATTTTGTCAATTTTTTAAAAGTTTCTGGATTTTTTAGACTTGTAAATTTTTTGAAATGAGTTAACTTTTCGAAATTGTCAATGTTGCTAATTTTTTAGATTTTTCAATGTTTTGAATTCGTTAATTTTTTGAAATCGAATGATTTTTTAAAATTCAGTAATTTTGTCAATTTTGGAAGTTTTTTAATTTTTTGAAATTTTGTCAATTTTTTTAAAATCTTTCAAGTCATCGATTTTGTCATTTTTTTCAAAATTAATCAAATTTTTAAAATTTGTATTTTTTTTTTTTTTTTGAAATTCGTCATCTTTCAAAGTTTGTCAATTTCTTCAAATTTGTTGATGTTTTTAAAACAAATGAATTTTTTAAAATTTGTGCAATTCTTAAAATCAGTCAATTTTTGAGCTTTTTGCATGCAGTTGAATTTTCAAAATTCATCAATTTTGTCAATTTTTCAAATTTGTTTATATTCAGTCAATTTTTTGAAATCTGTCAATTTGTAAAGTTTTTTAATTTTTTAAATCAGTTGAATTTTTCAAGATGTGTCAATTTTTTTATAATTTATTTTGTAAATTTCAACGTCACCTAGTTCCTCCATGTTCTCTGTTTTCCTTCTTTGAAATTTATTGAGACCATTTCTGCTTACCTACTTCTTATGTAGTTGATCATCATTCTTCGAGAAAGTATCGCAATGTACCTACCCTACTTCATTTGGAAATAAAATAATGTAGAAATAAGTGGGGAAAATAAAAATTCGAGAATATTTCTAAAAACATTTTCGAACGATCGGAGAAAAATCCGAAGAAAGTAATACTTATTATAAATTCGATTCGCTCTCCGCGTCTCTTCCATTTGCAGAATTACTGCTTCATCAGAAAAGAACCTGTACCTACGTTTTCCGATGTAGATGAGTGCACCAGCCCGCTCCACGCCACGTCTGCCTGCCACAAAGAGGTACCGGAGGGAGGCACACCCGTTTGCGGTAGAACCGATGGCATGTTTCGGTTCGGCCATTAATTACGATCTTCTCTCGATATTTTTTCGATACGGACGCGGACGGTAGCCGACGTCGGCTGGTGTAATTCGGTCGTCTGCTGCGTTCAGTGTGGCGCGCGTGAAATGGAAAAGTTGCTGCGGAAAATGAAAATTCGCCACGCATAACCGAAACATTAAATCATAACCGTATTGTGTGTGCCGCCACCGCCATCATTCGCAGGGTAGTATTTCACGCGAACGGCGTGCCGGGGTGAGTGGAGGAGGTCGAATGTGCGGCGGCGGCGGCTCGCAGGGGAGTACTGAAAAAGGAGGCTGATGCTTTTCTCGTATCTCTCTTCGTGGCGTACTCGCTCGCATTGATATATATTTGGCCGGAGCGGTATAAAGCACCAGTCGTCGGTTTTTATAACGTTATCGATCACGTTGATGTACAATTTTCGAGTAAAAGCCAGAAAGACTTCTGGTTCATCATTTGGCCCGATTCCGGCGTGGCAACGTGCCATAATGTGGCGAAATGTTACTTTGGCATCGAGCCACCACTCTCTAATCATTTTCTTTATCCTAGATTTTCGCCTTTGCCGAGCTCGTCGGCGGATAAATTGCGCGTTCGTGCCCGCACCTCCGCTCTGCGCCCTTCTTTATGCAGGCATTCCACCATCACCACCGCCGCCGTCATCATCGTGTTACGCATTCGCAACAATTTGAATTTTACTCCGGTCGCGTACGCGGCTCTAGCGTGTCGTGTACGAGCCGCATTCCCTCCGGCTGTCCTCCGCGCCACAGTTCCGAATTACTCGTTTGTTGCGAAATTCACGCCGAGTGCTCGGTATTCCAACAGGTTTGGAATTTTCTCGCCTTGTGTAGCCGAAAAACGACGACGACTACTTACTAGAGGGAGGGAGGAGGGAAGATGAAATATTAGCTCCAGCATTGTAGTCGTAGTCGTATAGTCGTCGTCATTTAAAGCGTAAGCCACGTTCACATATACACAATTTATTCGCTTATATGTGTGAGATTCTCGCCATACACATTCACACAGAGGCTTCGGCGGTAGCAACAGCGTCGCGCGATGGGTAATTTCGCGTAAAAATGCGCGTTTAAGGGTAAGCTGCTGCCTTTCCCCCTTCTTCTCCGCCCGCACCTTAGTATAGCCTTTGCATAAGCGACATTTCACGACTACGGCGACGTTTATGTTGCTACAAACGTATAACCAGCCTCTCCTGCCCTGTTATGTATCTTATGGCGTATATACGAATGCGAATGTGAAAAGAAAATAAACGAGCTATTTTTTGCCGCGTATTTTTTGCCCTCCTATTGCGTGTTTGTTTCAGTTTTGTATTGTTTTTTTGGAAACGAGGTGTGGTATTTTGATATTTTTACGGCGTGTAAGGAAATGCGGATGTTGCTGTAGCGTCTCATTGTGTCGTGTATCTATGCATGTAGATATGTATATTGTATATGGTATACTGCGAGCTTTTTTTGTGTGTAGGCTGTATTTATGAGGCACGAAGCTGAGAGGAGGTGTTATACTAGGCTCGAAGAGTCAAGCAGAGGGAGGATAAGTTGGTTAGAAAGTTGATGTGGTATTTTTGCGAAGTTCGAATGAATTTTTTTTTTGTCATTTTTTCTCTTATTAGAATATTGTAATCTATTCTTGAAAATTTTTGCAAAGTCCCTTAGGAAGTGAAGTGAAGTGAAGTGAAGTTGCCTCGAAGTGGAAATTTACCAAAATTTCTATGCAATTCCAGTTTCTAAATATAGAAAAAAAAAATAGAAAATTTAAGAGTTAGATCTGAATGAAAAAATACAGAAGTTTGGTAAAGTAGCTCCCTCTCCCTTGTTTTACTCCACGATTCCACTCTAGTTTGACTCTTTTCCAAACTACCCATCACCAGGTAGATGCATTGAACAATTGAAATTTTCACAATCGAAAATTGAATTCATACTTTAGTTGTGAAGAACGTACAATGGAAATTGATTTTTGACAACGTAGCCCCCTTCTTCTCGACTTACTCCAACATTCTGTTCTAATTTGACTCCTCTCCAAACAACGCAACGCCTTGCCTTGCGGATGCGAAGAAAAATCGAATTTGCAGCATTTTGAAAATTAAATCCAAACCTTGGGATTTGATTTTTGGCAACGTGTAGTACTCTTCCCATTAACTTACTCTATCCATCTGAGGTAGTTCAGTCCACTCCGAGCAACCCCTTGATGGGTAGATGGTCCGAAAAGTGGAACCTAATTCAGAATGTGTCGCATTTTGGGGTACATTAAAAACTGATTTTCAGCAACGTAGCACCCTTCCCATGGACTGACGCTATCCATCTGTGATAGTTTGAGTCCACCCTGAGGAACCCTTCGACAGGTGGGTACGACAAAAAATTGCATTATCTATGACATTTCAGGGTATTTTGAAAACTGATTTTTGGCAACGTAGTACCCTTCCCCTCGACTTACTCTACCCTTCTGTGGTCGTTTGAGCTCACTCCTGGCAACCCCTCGCGGGGTAGATGGTTCGAAGAATGGAATTTAATTAAGAATTTATGGCATTTTGAGGTCTATTGCAAACTGATTTTCCGCAACGTAGCCCTCTTCCTTTTCAGTCCTTGCACCCAACTGTACCAGTTAAACGTCCATCCGAACGACGCTTTGCTGGGTAGACGCTCGAAAAAATTGAATTTTACGCTTATTAATCATACGCAGACTTTGTCGTGGAGGCACCGAGGTACTTCTGATTTTCGACAACGTAGCTCCCTTCCTCATAGGTTACTCTAACATTTTATCCCAGTTTGGGCTCCCTCCAAGCAACCTTTCACCTGGTGGTTGCCTTGAAAATTTGAATTGATCTCATATTCAAAATTGAATTCAAACTTTGGGAGGCAGGATGTGATTTGGAAATTGATTTTTGGTAAAGTAGCTTTCTTCGTCATACGTTACTT
The DNA here is from genome assembly GCA_900065295.1 of Paracoccus marginatus. Lineage (NCBI taxonomy): Eukaryota > Metazoa > Arthropoda > Insecta > Hemiptera > Pseudococcidae > Paracoccus > Paracoccus marginatus. The sequence goes on along the minus strand of FIZT01024651.1, from coordinate 16,971 downwards.
CACCATATTGCGAGCAAATGAATTTTTTTTTCTTAAATTGAAAAGGGGTTGCCTGTTTTGAACATCCCAAAAAAATCATCGTGAAAGATTGGAAAAAAATTACAGCAATTATCATTTTAAAAAATTCAGTCGAAATTCTCGATAAAAAATGAAAGGCTACGGAAGTACGAATTCATTTACTCTAATCCACCAACCCTGCGAAAACGAAAAAGAGCGTGAAATATGACAAAGACGACAGAGAAACAGACCTACATAGTACAATCGCCTAAAATGACGAACGGCCACCGAAATTGAACAAATCGTCGCTTGTAATGTTTACGCAAGACGTGCCATGCTACGGCGAAAGAATAAAAAGAACATGTCTCCGCAACGAGCAGCGACGACTGCGACTCGACGATGTAGAAATTTTTGAATAATCGTTTCTTTTTTCCTAATAATATATACGCGTATCTACAGCGATAGCAGCTTCACCGCACTGAAAAAGACTACGACGACGAGCATTTTTAATATCATAATTTTTTTTTGGTGCTTAAATTGCCTCGTAATTAATATGTTGGCAACGTTAATACGAAGTGAAAATACCAAAAAAGAAAAACGAAAAAAAGGAGCGAACTACGCCGCGTTGGCAACATTCTCGCTGCAAGATAGAAAAAAAAAATGCGGCGAGCTTTGAGTGGCAGAAGAGAAATTATGATTAATGTCGTTTAATCCCCAAATAAATGACGAAACAGTTTACGACGTAAGAAAGCTTCAACTTATAATAATAGCGAAGAAAAAAATGCTCGCGAGCAAAAAAAAAAGAAAAAAAAGAAAAATGGATTATTTCGTGGCATTCCTCGCCACCCACTACCGTGTGGTGCGTGGCAAGGTATCGGGGAGTACCGCCCCGTCTCGTCCTTTCTCGTCTCGTGCAAGGGAAACAAATTATAAATTCTTTATTAATATCAGCGTGGTATAAAAAGCAACCAGCCTAAGAGCCTCGTTAAAAGTATAATAACTGGCGATAAGTTTACCGAGTATAAATTTAATTAAAGTTGCCATCGCGGTCGCAGCCACCACCTCAAACACCGCCGCCAATACCGCACGTAGAACATGATGTGCAACTATAGGTAGGTACATGCAAAAAAAGCACCTGCAGCAACGACAACAATGAAGACGACTCTAGCATTTTTATAATTTATAATAAGTATCTGCGTACGAGGATTAAGTTCTTTTATCAATATACACGAGAATGGCCGCAGAGATGAGAATAATTCAGGCTTTTTTTTGGTCTTCATTTTTATATTGTTGCTACTGCCGGTCGACGGTGGTGGGATCTCGACGCACGAGACAAAGATACAGGCTCGTGTAAGCGAATTAGGGACTATATACGAGGCGAATCTGGGCTATAGTTTTTTTTTTGTTTTTTCACATTTCACATGACGAACTCGACGTTTTTTGGCGGTGCAATGGAGCACCGCCGAATTTTATAATGGGATTTACATAGCGTTTTGTTAAGCGTATTAAAAGTCCTTTCAAAAACGTTTTAACAGTCTGATGGTCTCATTTAACCGAGTGTTTTGAATTTGCAGAAAGCTTTTTGCGTATTCCACCGACGACGGTTAGGTGGCGTCAAGGGGAGGCTGGAGGGTAGTGAAGGGAGAAAAAATAACGCCAACCGAGTTACACTATTATGTACATATATACGTAGTTTACGTACTATAGGATGGCAGTTAATGTGGATTTAATAGACGTTGCGTTTGGTTATTTTTATTTTCCATTTTGGGGGCGAGGGGTGCGCAATTGAGGATTCGTTCGCGTCTATCGAATTGTTGCATTTCGCAGTATTTCAAGCCAAGTTTTACGCGCGGCCTACATTGCACGATGTGTACTAACTTCCAGCGCACATTGTACTATACTCGTAGACTTTGGAAGGCATTTATCATACGATATATGTGTACGTAACACAGGCAAGCGTTTAAATTGTATTATGATGACGGTGACTACGACCACGACGGCGTGTATAGTATGTGGATGTGCACATTATAATAGCGACACATTGGCAAAAGGGTTCGCAGCGGTACGAAGAGTGGTGGCGATGGCAGCAGCGACACGAGGCAGAGATAACCGAGCACAAGCAGCGCAGCACACGAGAGAACCAACTTGTACCCAACACACAAAGTAGGAATTACGCCAAACAACTTTTCGCCAACGCCGTAATTTATGAGTTTCAGGAATGTTTGGATGACCCAGATAGCATTTAAGGATGAGCCACAGGGTACTACGTGTACGTACTTACGACTTGTATGTATTATACGCTGTACGTACGTACGTATGTATATGCACATTATATACGCTCGCTGCTGTACCACCAGCCATCGCCGTACATCTACTTGCGATGAAATAGGATCCGACACATTTACGCTGGCTCAGCGAGGTGGCTGGCTAGTGGTGAAGAAAGGTCGTTGTACGCAACCGAGTTGCATTATGCAGTTTTAATTTTTTTGAAAATCGAGAAATTTTGTGCGAAAAGTGCTCGAAAGATTTTAATAAAGATTTTATGTCTTACCTACAGGGGACCTACCCGACGTGTTACCCGCTAAATGAGAAATTTTTTCAACAGGCTTGTAGAGCTTTACGAGAAAACCCCACAGCCAAAATTTGAGTTCCTGAAGTAAACTTTGGGGGGAGCTGTGGGGGGTTGAATTTTGAAAAATCAACCAATACATTTACAAAATACAAAAACGCCAAACAGGAAATTTTTTTACAGGTTTGTTGGGCATTTCCAGAAACCCCCTTGGCCAAAATACCTTTGAAATTTTCTTACAAAATGGTCGCTCTGAGTTTTTAAAACGCCATAACTCAGTGAAAAATTGCTCAAAAATTTTTGAAAATTTTTTCAAAGCTTCATCTAAGTCCTTAAAATCCATCTGAAAAGATTCGCAACTTTTTTTTGCATTTGACAAAAAGCAAAAAAATTAGGGAAAAATACTTTTGGGCTCATCCCCCCGAAAATACTTTCGCTGGAGCTGGAGGTACAAAATTTTTATCAAAATTATTTCTTCTCATCATCTATAGTTTTTTTCAATTTTTTTTTTCGAATTTTAAGGAAAACATTACGATGTTGAAAAATAGACAAATTTCTTTGAAGTCCTATACCACTTGATCTCTTTTTTTTCATAAAAATTCAGGCTCACTTTCATCCGAGCTCGAGCAACTCTTTTTTTATAGTAGTCTAATAAATGCCAGACGACGACGAGTATGTACAAAGAGAGAGAAAGAGAGGGTCGAATGTGCGAACATACATGTATAACGTTATAAATCCAAGCCTGACGTAGGTATACAACATGTAAAAATTCTCCTTGCCGATGGTTTCGAGTATAGTAGAAGAAGAGAAACGTAATAAAAATAAAATAAGGTTTCATAAACTGTGTATGTGTATGGGAATTTTGGACGTCGTCGGGGCGTCGCGTCGATAGCCTTACGCTGCACAGCTACCAGCTAGTATACGTAGTATATGGTTTGCGGAGGAAATTGAGGAGCTTGAGAGGTGTAGTGTGGGGGATAACGTATATTTATAGGAGAGAGCCGATGACAGAATTCTTGTTAAATACGATTTCGGTAAACGCGTTTTCGCCTCCACGCCCGTAATATTATAAATATAAAAACGACCGTGACTTAAGAACAGGGCGGAAAGTATAGCGTGCGTTTGACAGGCGTAAGAATTGCTATGGCGTGACAATGCAGGTCTTTTTGCCCTCTTTCTTTATATCCCTTTTTTTCCTATATATTCTGCGACGATGAAGGCGATGGTGTTGGCACGTTTTTTTCTCTCTCTTTCTTCTCTTTTTTTTGGTGTGATGTTGCTACTGATGTTGTTGTTGTTTGTCTTGCTGCTTTTATATACACGCGGGATTACCGAATCTCTCTCTTCTTTTATAATATATAATATCGTCGTAGTCGTCAGTGTGATGAGTCGCTAATAAAATGCTAATATTTAACGTTATAGAGCGCAGCTGACGACTTTTAACGTCAAAACATTGATAAAGAATAGGCAATATAACTGACACTCTTTTCTAGAACGTCGGCTTCGAGTAGCACTGTTTGCTCGACTCGACGTCCTCGTTCTCTAGTCTCTCGCGCTGACCTCTCTCATTCGTGCCGAACTCTTTTTTTCTTCTCTTTTTTCATTTTTTTTTTTTCGTTTTTCGCAATCCTTCGCCTTTTTTTCCTACCCCATTTCGTTAGTATTTTTGCTGCAGTCGGTGTCATTATGCGTTATTACGAAGTGGTCTTTTTCGTTTCAGTGCTGCTGCCGGATATTGTTGAAAATTTTTCCCTTTCTATGGCCCCAAAGGCTGCTACTTGTAGATTGAGGATGGTTGCAAAGTAGGATATTGTTGAATTGCTCTCGTTTGTATGTTTTCTTTTTTCTTTTTCATTTGATGGTCGAGGAATGAGTATGGCGATTGGAATCGGCGAACCCTTCTTCGCAAATCTAATATTTGCCTTCTACTGGTGGCAACCCTATTCCGGGACTATTAAATAACGTCGAATATTACCGACCTGTTGAACTATCTAAATCTACAGCTAATATAACATGGCGAAAACATCTCACACGGGTACGTACGAAACGCACGCACACATACAGACTGTGTGAGAAGTCTCTGGGGAAAAATCGAAAAACATATTGCGAAATGGAAAAAAAGTCTGAAAAGCCCCACCGCACGTTTCTTTTTTTTTCCTCCATCTCTTCTTCGCGTATATATGAAAACGTACTATACGTGTACACTCGTTGGTCGTTGGTAATTTGTAACGCGAAAATCCGAAAGCAGAACTGTGCGCAATAAATCTGCGGAGCCGAACGTACTGCATAGTTTACGTAGAGAAAAAGATGAAAACGTCTCGTCGTGTCGGCCAACTCGACTCGAAACGCGAGTGAAAAACTATACGAGTGTACACATGGTAGTCACGGCTTGCAGATTTCTTTATCATTTTATAAGGCCAATCAAGCGAAAAATTCCCACCAACCGAGCAAAATTTATAATACCGTTGCCGGCACATAAACTCGACGTCTCTTTTTGCAATTTGTTCGTCCGCCCTCGTCCTCGGTAGAGCTGAACGCTTTCGCTCTCCAGAGTGCCACAGTGTGCTGCCGCCGCCGCACGCCTTGCCAGTGCTTTAAAAACAATCCAATTAAACAGCGCCGAGTAAAAAATAAGGTTAATAAACTGAAAACACACGCCATCGCGTTAACTTTGATGCGCCGTCAACGTGTTTTTTTATTTCACGTACTTTTACCCTCGTCGCCGACGGTTTCCTGTCGAACGCGTCCCGAAGTTATTTGCGTTTACGTGACATGGGACGTCGCGACGTCAACTCTCGCGAAGCGATGGACAAACATTACGACAATTGTGTCTTTTTCTCTTGGTATTTCCATACCTCGGTTGTGGTACTACACCGGTAGCGTACCGGCTTCGAATTATTTATTTATTAAAATACGCCATCGTGTCTGTCAAATTGCTTGCAACCGTTTGGCGGCTGCTAGCTCGCGTCATGTAGCTCAGACGGTGGTCTCGTAATTGCGTTCCAATTACCGCGTTCAGCCACCGATTGCGCTTTTTTTCAGTTCAGACAAGTTGTGAAGTAGAAACTTTGGTTGAGAAAATGTGAAATTCAACTCTTGTATGTCTTTAACGAGTTTGTCGTGCTTCGAAGCTTGAAAATAATGCCAGATTCGAGTTCAGCGTCGTTGAAAACCATGAAATCGATATGCCTAACGATTTTTATCATATTTTCATATTTACCCCCTCCCCTAAGCTCATTTATGGATTGAATTTTTTAGAATGATAAAAGTCGATAGATATATTGACTTCATGGTTTTCAGGGGTGCTCAACCGGATTCTACATGTACACTTGCAGGTATTCGTCAATCCCAAAAATATTGCCAGATTCGAATTCAGCGTCATTGAAAACTATTAAATCGATATACATGACGATTATTTATCATATTTTCACTTTCACCCCTCCGCGATGCTCATTTAGGGGTTGAATTTTGCAGAATGATGAAAAGTCGATATGTATATCGCTTTCATGGTTCTTGATAGTGCTTTATTCAAATCCAGCAATAATTTTCAAATCAGAAGCTTCGTAGTGATTTTACACGTGTTATTGCCACTTTTTATCGACGCTTCTCGTCGATGTAAGCGTAGAATCGGTTCTAACCGCTACCCAAAATCTACTACGGTACATATCCCCCTAAGGAGCCAACTCATTCGTTCAATTACGCTACAGATTCGTACGCGGAGCGTATAAATAGCGCATCCCACGCACACCGCGTTATTCGGAGTATAAAATAGGCGCGGGGTACGTTATTAAATTCACTATACTCCGAAAACGAGACGTACGACTGCAGATTCCTGTCGCTGGTCTCGTAGATCGTCGCGTGCACTAATTAATTCAAAGTTCGTCTTTCTACTCGAATGCAAATTCGTTCATCGGTATCGCACTTAACGAGCAAGCAGAAAGATTGGGTGAGACAGAGTGAGAGTCAAAACACGTGTATGGATCGAGTCACACGGCACGAATCACCCATAAAAAGCTCCTTTACAGATAAACAAACATTATTGAGAAGCGATTTAGCTGCAAAAAGTTTGCCGTTGCCGTTTCAATTCCAATTCGTAGGTACAATTTTCAATTAAAATATATTTATTTATCCGATGTGATGCTCCGAACCTTATCGTGCGCTGAAAATAATTAGCGCAATGTCAAGTCGTGCTGTCGAGTATGCTGCTTTGTTCGTGTATATTATTTTGTGCTTGTCGTAGAAATAAAATGGAACGAACCACGTATACCCGGATGAAGGATACGGACGAGCGAAGTTCGAAAAATTAAAAAAAAATTTACTCACTCTCGAGGACAATATTTCTACGTGAAGGCGAAAAGTTTGACGCTTCGAACAATACAAATTTGAGAGAAAAAAATTGCTACGACGCGAAACGAAAAATCGCGCTCTAGTGATTTCAGCTAGATTACAAAATAATTTCAGCTTCCCTCGTGGTATCTACGCTACGTATACTTCTCTTCACTTCCACAGAGATTTCGTTCTAGTTTTTTTTTTTTTTTTTTTTTTTTTTTTTTTTTTTTTTTTTTTTTTTTTTTTTTTTTTATCCTCTTCCATAATCTTACCGTGTATGATACGAATATTATTTGGCGTTAGAAGAGAAGAAATTGAAAAAAGGTCAACTTGAATGTACGATTTGAAAAATTTATTCGGTGAGTTGCTTAATTTTGGTACATTTGTACTCTACGTGCCAAAATGTTGGGAAAACAGCACATAGTACCCATGCACGGGGCACGTACCTACCCGCGTTAAACAATTTAATCGTAATGTTTCCATTTGAAATTAAACCCTGATCGATGCGAGAGGTCCTTGTGAGAGAAAAAGGTTCTTCTATATCTGCGGGTACCACTGGGTCGGTTGGTCTCATTTCGAAGTCGTTATCTCTATAAGTATTCGGCACCGTATTCCATTATTTTTCGACCAAATTGGCGCGAAACGTTTTTTCCAACGGTTTGCCTTTTTTCCCCACACTCTGTACTACAATTACGTAGGTACTCGTACGAGCCACAGGGATGTCGTATTGTACTACACGTTGTATTACTTATAATATCGTTTTAAAACCATCGCATCGTGCATCGTATACCTTGTCCTCGAGTGCGGTGTAAATTATAATAATTTTTATCTGTTATGTAAACCGCACGACGACGTACCGTAAGGTTTACATTATAGCGCACGTTCGCAGTTATCAGCACCGTAATAAACACCGACTAAACTGTTTCACAACCAGACTAAATGGTAGCTCGGGGTCCGATATATAAAATATACGATTTTTAGCTCTCGCACACATGAATGGTTTCAGTATATTTAGGGGTGTTTGTTGTATTGAGATACGTGTATATTACGTGTATTACATATACGTACACGTAGACGTAGTCAGAAGCGAATTTTCCGAACTTGCCGGCGACGACGTTTTGTACCTACATAAGGTTGGATAAATTTGGTAAAATGTCGCAACGTGAGGGTATACGTAAATATGTTGGAATACCTATGTATGCAGATACCCTTGTACAACTGTGTAGCTGTGCAGTGTGCATAGCCTGTAGATATTCACCCACATCAACACGGGTACGGTGATATTTTGCGAAATAATCTGCTAGAGCATATCCTTATCTTATACATATTCGTCGTAGTTTATATACTTATGTAGTATAATATACTATCTGCGCATCCTTGGTGAAAATCTAATACGTTTTAAGAAACCTACCAGTGCACAATATTCTCGCTATCTGGATGTAGGGTACATGTACATACGTACATAACGTCGTAAGCGTACCCTACGTCATCGTGTGTAGCTCCCGAGGTACCAAGCTCGAATGTACCGTCAAAAGCCTACGGGTCTATGGGGAGTTGGCGGGCGAATATTTCATGGTTGCGAGAGGCGTCCTTCTGTAATACAATTGCCATCCCCACGGCGGTGTGGAACTATGTATTAAACCCTTACTGATACAGTATGTAGTACGTACAGCGTGTAATATCGGCATGGCAGAGCGTCGACTTGTGCGCCAGCCATCGTACCTAGAGCGTTAAAATTTTTATTGCAGCGTTGGGAAATGCTACGTCGCTGCCCGGCATACTGCGAATGCATCTTTGATAAATTACCTTTTACCTCTGCGCTCGTCCGACTCTTGAAGTTTATTTTCTTTAATTTTCGATATGTTACGGGTGCGTAGGCGTGCGGAGTCGATGTATGTGTGGTTCACCTAGTATGAGAAAGGTTCCTTTCGAGGTTTGCATTGGTTTCGATTATTTTGTGTATCTTCAACGCAAAATTCGTAAAGTTTTTCGATTCATTAGGAATTAGCAATTTCCTCTGAACACATGCTAGTTCATATTGGGTTATACCTTGGCCGATTCCTACGTAGATTTCGAAAAAATGTCTTCATTTTTCAGCATTCCTAGTGACATCGAACAATCCTTGGATTTTGTTGAAAAATTTTGGAACACAAATTTTTGTTTTGGACGTTTTTGAGCGATTCCAAACATTTTTTGCCTCCATTTCTTACGCCCTGCCCATTTGAGGGAGAGGGATGGTAGTCAATCGTTTATGGTTCGTTTGTGTACTTTTTCAGGCATATTTCGCTGGCCCTTCCAATTGAGAGGAAGGGGTTAAAACACATATGGGAGGATAGAGCATCGTTAGAGTATGTCAGTGCTGCTATTTCCGACGTTACTGCTGGCCCCCTTGGCTCCTTTTTTCAAAAAACCAGTTGGGCAGGGCTGGGGAAATGGTAGCCCTGCCCATTGAGGGGAACAGGGTGAAACCCATGTGGCAGGGTAGAGCATCGTTAGAGCAGGTTAGTGCTGCTGTTGCCGACGTTAGTGCTGCCCGCAGGACTGGGGAATTTTTGAAAATTGAAAAGTTCAAAAAAACAAAAATTTTACCTAATTGAGCTAGAACTCTGAAATTTGGATTATACCCTAATTTTAACCCGCCAAATCAATTGGAAGCAGTTTCAAGTCGTTCTGGAGCCTCCAGCAAATTTTGGAAAATTCTAGAAACTCAAATTTTACCTAATTGAGCCGGATCTCTGAAATTTGGTTTATACCTTAATTTTAACCCGTCGAATCGATTGGAGGCGGTTTCCGGTCGTTCTGGAGCCTCCAGCAAATTTCGAAAAAATTCAGAAATCTAAAAATGCTTTAAAACCTTCAAAAGTACGCTTTACCACTTTTAAACGTGATCGATGCGTGTCAGTGACCCCCTCGACCGATGATTGGAATTTTCAGTTCGGGAACTCGTTCAAAATTGTAAAATTTTTAAAAATGTCAAATTTGGAAAAATTTTGATAATTTTAATTTCGAGAATGTTTTGAAATTGTGGTGTATTTCTAATTTTGTAAAATTTTTACCGCTTTTGAAAATTGAACTTCATTTTCTTTGTACGTAAAATTTTGCCTGCGGCGAGCTACCTTAAGCATCACATCGTGCACGCGTTAGTCTACGTAGCTACAGTACGTACCTACTAGCTACGTACGTAGAAAGATATGCTGTTACGCAGCCAGCAAACGAAGACGACGACGACCGTCTTTGAGGGAAGTAAAAGCTGAATAAATGGTTATTGTTCGATGGTCTGTAAAACCACTTGATTTGAATGAGGACACATTTTCGTTTTCTTTCGGATCAAAAAGTTTTTCATGGCGTCAGTTAAATCAACTCGTTCGAAACGATGCGATGCTCTCTTTGCCGACACGCCGCGCACATACACACTAGCTCGATTTTTCTTATTAAACCACCTCGACCGTCGTCGCCTCTGTCCGCGGCCCCGTCCTCCTCGTAATCCACTTCTGTATATATAGATACACTCGACTATTGTATCTTATTTTTCGCCACGCTTTTCTTACACTTCTCGTCGACTTTAGCTATAGTTGTTGTTGTTATTATTGCTTTTACCCGTCATCGCGTCCGCCTTCGCCTCGCCTTAACCCTTGCACGCGAGGAGTAAGTGTACGTTACGTACCGAGCACAGTACACTTATTTTCGTTTTTCTTTTATCCCGATCTCGATGCCGTTTTTATTATTCTCCTTGGTGAAATTTTCGTTCGGATGCTGCGTTCATTATCTATGGAATCATTTTTGCCGCGTCGCCAGTACGGGCGCGGCGGCGGGCGGGGTTTTATGATTTTCGTATCGCGTTCGGGTCCACGTAGTATGGTTGTCGTCGACCCTTGACTTTGTATCTCCTCCTACGCTTCGCCGCCTTCTGACCAAATCCGTCAGCCAGTTCGATTATAAAAATAACGAAATTAGATATCGTCGTATCAAAAACGTGAGATGATTTTCAGAAAAGCCAGAAACGCGATTCCGCTTCGCCCTTTTTGGATTTCAGTCTGTTCGACAACCAATACCTACGTATTTCGTCCTCGTACATACATACGTGCGCTGTGTGCTCTGCTGCTGGCTTTCAGCAAACGTGGCATGTTTTCGGCCGTCTTTTTCTCGAACGGCAAAAAAGTTTATACGTTGATGTATCTAATATCGAGACTTCGAAACTCTTCGGCTTTTATCTTTTCGCCGGTGTAGTTTTCAATTCGACGAAGCCATTATCGTTCTTTGTAGGGAAAAAAATCGCGCTGCGACGACCATTTATTAATGCTTATTCGAAAGTATTACCAAGTACTAATTCTATATTATTTACACAAAGTGCATCAGATAAAAAATCCCTCTGCTTCTTCCCATACGCCGTACACTATCTTCCATTTAAATCAACTTTCACGATGAAACTTTTTGAATTCAATTTTACGCTTTTTCCAGATATTAATTTGATTAAGGAAACACAGAAACGAAGACGGAGAGGGGAAAAAAGGGTAGCGTCGTCGGTTTAATTAAAAAAAAAGAGAGAAAAACGAAAAAACAAATTGAAATCGTTGGCGTTTTTTGCACCCCTCTTCATCGACGATGGTCGTTTCTTCTCTTCTTTTTAACTCGAGAAATACACTACCTATTGCATTTGCATTAATATAACAAAGCAATTAACAAACTCATCTGATATTCAAATCAAACATTAAAATATAATAAAAATATTCTCCTTAACCTTTTTTCTGTTCGTTTTTTTCGGTTATGTATTCCCCTTCTGTGCTCCGCCAGTTATTACTACTTATACACGATGAGCGCGGCGCGAAAATCTTTTAATTAGTGAATTTTTTAACGCCTCGAATACGTATTTAGATGCCTCGTCCCTCTTCGTTTGTTAAATTTTTCAAGAGCTTTTCACTCGCGCCTCGGTTGAGAAAAAAAATCGCTTTGATTTCGACAATTTAAATGTTTTCAATTTGAATACATTATCATTATTTTGGTTCGTTGATGGAAACGTGGCACAAAGGCCAAAAAGGGTGCCGATGCGGTTTATCTTCATTTTTTATTCCCGCAAGTATTTTACATTCCGTTATTTTGTCTGCGAGTTTCTTTGTGTCTTTTTTTTTTTTTTTTTTTTTTTTTTTCATTCCGTTATTTTGTCTGCGAGTTTCTTTGTTTTTTTTTTTTTTTTTTTTTTGATTGAAAAATGGATAATTTCTCTCATCGTTTGTCGATTTAGTCCACCAGGTCAGCAGCCATAATCTCGGTGGAATTTTTGAGCACCACTGAGTTGGCCGAAAGTGGCATGAATATGTTACCTTAATGAAGCTGTTTACCCAGCCTGCCGCTCTGTATTAATGCTGGGGAATTTGATAGAAGAGGCGAAGGGTCGCGGTGGCGATATCATTCGTTGGCCAATATTCTAATGAGCGACGCTAATGGTTACCCTTCATGCGGTATCGCCGCTATGAGCGGAATTCCTCGTTTTCTTCCGGCCTCCTAGCCACTTTTTGGCGCGTACCATCGTCATCTGAACTCAGATTGAATGTTAATTAATCTAATATCGTAAGGCACGTAGGTGTATTCGGTGTACGCGTAGAGGGTTGCGATCGTATAAAGATACCTTTTGCCAAATCTGAAATCTTCTATATTGGTACTCTATGCGTTAATATTTCTCGGTCTAAGCTCATTAAACGCACTAAATGCGACGTGATTTTTGTAGTCGTTACGAGGTTGATGAGGAAAGTTGATTATAATAGGTCACACAGCGCATTTACTTCTCCCTAGCAAAGAATAATATTGTGTTTTTGGGATGGATTTTGAGTTGGACGCGACTACCAGTGAAATGGTTGCCGGATTTGGAATCAGCGACTCCGAAAACCTAGAAATTGATATATGTGACGATTTTTTATCATTTTTTTCAAATCACCCCTTTCTTCAGTCCCGCCCTTTAAAATTTCACCGTCAATCATGGATACTGAAATGGGTAAAATTTTCATTAATTTTGGCATTTTTTTGTTTTTAAAATATTTTTCGGACAAGTTTGTGCGGAACAGTCTCATTTCTGGTTCAAAAAGTGATAGGAGTTAGTATTAGGGGGTTGAAATGAAGGTAGTAGAGAGGCTGGTATTGTGTTTTTGAGATGGATTTTGAGCTAGTTACGTCTGAGGGTGGAAACGTTGCCAGATTCGAAATCAGCGACCCTAAAAACCCTGAAATTGATGTACATGACAATTTTTTATCATTTTTAAAATCATCCCCTTTTCAACCCTTACCCTTAGAAATTTCATCTCTGACCAAAATTTTTTTTAAATCGTTTTATTTTCCTTTGGAAATTATCTTTGGGGCAAATTCTTGTGAAAACTCAAATTTTTGCCTCTAAAAAGGATAGGGGTACTTTGAGGGTGGAGAAATAGGGGTGAATGATGCAAATTGATGAAAATTAATTCGTCATGGGTATCGAAATCATGGTTTTTGAGGTTGCTAATTTCAAATCTTACGTTATTTTGGAGATAAAATCACAAGAACTTCTTGAATCGCGTCTTTTTATGACTTTATTGCTGCCCTCAGCCGTTCACTTCGACTATGTGCAACAGTTTCTTTATACCTCTACTTCCATTCAATTTTTCGGCTATTTAGCTCAATTTAGAGGTACTTTTGGGCAAAGAAGCCTTTCTGTTGGGGTTACTGTACAATTTCATCGCTAAGTAAGAATGAAATAAACACTAGTGTGGTCGGATTTGTTGTTTTTTGTACTTGGTCGAGCCCTTCGCAGCTTCGATCGCGTATAAGAATACTACAGTCGTGTAATAAGAAAGATATGTTTATTGTCGCGTGTGTACGAGTAGCGGCAGGCGGGGCGCTAATTAGCCAATTCGTCCGCGAGCATTCGTCGTATTTTGGGTCAGCAGCGGCGGCGTTGATTTTCGGCGAATTAGCGCTCTGCACAAAACTCGACGAGTGTACGGTCGCCGTCGACTGTAACGAACAGTCATGTTTATGCGTTTGACAGACGACAAAAACAAGAGAAATTGTTAACTCTTAAAACAGACACGCCTTTTAACCATTCGCGCTCTTCTCGATGTCGTTTTACTGCCTGTGCCGGAGCCGCGACTGCCGCAGCCACCGCTGCGTTAGGTTGTTTGTTGCTAACTCGGCGTTTACGATTACTGTACGACGAACCAGGGTTTGTTTTCGTTCCCGACGATGCAGAGAGGCCAAAAAAGCGGTTCCTTTTTTTCATCTCTACGTAGGCTGAAGCCGAGATCGTGTTCTTCTGCATGCGAATCGTGAATTCTGCGAAACACTTTCGAGTCGAGAAAATGGCGTTGGAATAGAGTTTAGTGTGGGATTTTGATTCGAAGCTTTGCGGGGATTTTTCACGTTTTTTTTTCTCTTCTTCGTTGAAAATTTTTTTGAGATCTTCACTCTGCTCCGCTCAAAATAGGTTCAAAATGAATGCAAAGTCGTCGACAAAAGCTCTCTCATTTGGAAGTTTTTATATTAATCGCATATGGGTTAAAAATTTTAATCCATTTATTACTGGCTTGACTTTCTTCTCGAAGAGAAAACTTTGCCAACGAGGAACGAACGAGAAAAAAGAGCTGAAAAAGTTGGCAAGATTTTTTTTGCACCATGTTCATTCGAGCTCTCAGTCTCATTTTGAAATATCATTTTTTATTCTTCGAGTTCGCGTTGAGACTTTTTTTTCTCTTCTCGCCGCCTCTCGTAGGCTTCCTTTTGCTGGTGTACCTCGACCTCGCACTCGGCGTTCATTTTAATAAAATAGTTTTGCATTAAATGCAATCATTAATCATAATTTTTCAACGTGCGTCGCACTAACTTATGCTGCTTCGTACAAAATGAATTGTGTCGACCAATTTAACAAGTTCGTAAACGCGCAAATCCATCAACTTTGACGCGAACTTGGAACAACGCCAAGTTATTAGGTGGATCAGAAAGAGCCGCGCTGCGTATGGCTTACAGATAGGTATACATCTAGACGTACCCATCTAAATTTCGCAGTGCGTTTGGGTATGTAAAGATGAAAAAAAAACCACCACGTTGTAGGAGACGCGCTGGAGGAGTCGGAAAAAAAATTACCCGGATAAAAAATTCCATGCGATCGTCAATGTAAATGGAATTCGAAGACGACGACGGTGGTAGATGGCCACCTCATCGCCCCTCTCCTCTTCACAGTCCAATCAGCTGCAAAAAAAAAATAGGTAACCAACCGCCAAGCCGAGCGTATAGGTATTTTTCCAAACATATCGTAGGAGGTTTTTTCCCTCTTTGAAGCATCCACGTTGTGTGTGTCTTTTTACGTTTCTATCTGTCTCCGTTATTGCGAATAGTGGCTGCTTTGGTGTGTGTGATTGGAAGCCTTTCACTGGTATGTGTTGGTAAACGGTTATATTGCAGCTGGCGAAGAAATATTACTTTGATTGGGGTGTGGTGCTGATGGCTGAAACAGCGCCATTACCTATCATTAGATCGCATCTATCACCTTAATAAGTATCGCCTTTGGGGGGTCGTCCCTGAGCGGTTTATACGTCTTTGTGTTCGCTTTGTCTGTACCTATGCCCGGCCCAGTTGTCTCTCTCATCCTCATTTTCCTGCCTAGCACGTTGCTTTTCGTACCATGAAATACTCGCTAGAGCCGAGTTTAGTATAAGCTCGCACATACACGCGTACCTACCACAATTACAATCATACGACGACGTGTATTTCCGATTCTAATAGAGCTTCAGAAGGCGTTCGAGTGATGGGCTTTTTTTCGTCGTACTGCGCGGCCAGCGGGTGGTTGTACGCAGCAGGTGTATTAGGGACGATGATTTTTATGGCTCGAGTTATTAAATGCGTCAAAGCGGTCCTGGCCGATATGAATTCATTCTTTGAAAACAATCCACGAACGAAGGTTGGAATTCGTAGATAATAATTTGGATTGATTTCATGCGCCAAGTTTGCCAAAATAATAATCGAAGCGTAAATATCAACATGATTTATTCGGCTGTGACCGTCGACCTTGTACAATTGAGAGCGATTTCATAGTTACGAGGATAGAGTCGAAGTGAGATGTGGGCTTTCGATTATGGGCAATTTGTTGCGTGAAAATCGCTTCACTCTTCAAATTTTTTCCGCGCGAAATGATTAAAAATGTGGTGAATTTGGTTTCGTGGAAATTGCTCTTCCATAGTGGCGCTTCGTCGTTCTATTCGTCCTTACTGGTGGCGTATTTGAATCATGGAAACGTGGTGTTGGTTGAGAGAATGGTCACGAGTTGGTATCTGGTGAGTTTTGCTAGGTGAGGGTGGGGGGGGGGGTCTGTGTTGAAATGCTGATCGTTCCCCTTCTACTTTATTTTTATAATTTCAATTCTAACTTCGTATTTTGACGAATTTTTGGTGATTTTTAATTCGATTTTTTTCTCTCTTTTGCAGACAGTACACATTGGATTCATTTTCATGGCTCTTATACTGGACGTGATTCATCTGGTGATGGGAAAATCATCGAAAACGGCTCGATATATGGCAGCACTGAATAATCTTCTTTTTATATCTGTCGTGTTCCCGTTTGGATTGGTAAATATTTTCTTGAAAATTGTCGTCTGTAATTGAATAATGTTTGATTAAATTGATATAATTTTTTTACAGTTTGTTCCCTTGACGTATTGGTCGCTGTTCTACTACAACTGCAATTTGATCCTTCCAAATATCGTAGAAGTAACTTTGCCAAATTGGGTATCGACGAGTTCGCATTCGGTCATATCATTGGTAGTTTTGTTGGAGATGATCGCCACTAAATATACATACAGAGGGAACTATATTTTGGCTTTGACTTCGATGGGTGTGTTTTCTGTTTCGTATATCATGTGGTGAGTATCGAATAGATGTGAAGACGAAAATCGTAGGTAAAGGGTACCGGCGCATAAGATAGGTGAAAATGCCCTTGAGCTGAAATTCAAAACTAACCGATGGAATTTGGTTCTTATGGTCTGAAAACCACGTGGTAAAAATTTTAGCCCCCCACCCCTCTCCTACCCTTAGTTATAAGGCAAAACGTTATTTTCTTCGACT
>FIZT01024634.1:0-13833 GCA_900065295.1 Paracoccus marginatus | reverse complement strand
CGCGTTACAAAGATTGCCCCCACGCGCCGGGTAAATATGCATCGATCGAGCTAAAAATTTTTGTGGATTTTTTTCTCATGTTGAGGCACCAATCTACGGGGGGTCCCGAAAAAAAATCGAAAATTTAAGGGCCACCCTAGTGATCAGTGTGTGTGACTCGTCTCTTCCTCTGACATAGGTTTTTGTAAGTTTAAAAAAAAGTTCGTTTTGAACTTCTGAAAATGATTTTCTTTTTTTCAAATTCACTCAATATGAAATTTTCATGTGGCCACTTCGAAATTCTGTTCAGGCAGGATTTTTAGAAAATTTCATTTGAATTTGATTTTTCAAAATTTTGTACTTGCAGAGAGAAATTTTTTAGTGAAAATCAATTTTTTCAAATTTTATTGAAATATAAATTTTTTCTTAACAATTAATTTTAGAAATTTCGTTTGAAGTATTTTTTTCAAAGAGGATACATTTTTTAAATTTTACTAAAAATCAATATTTTAAAATTTTGTTTTTTTTTCAAATTTTATTAAAATCAATTTTTTCAAAAAAATTATCATTTCTGTGAAAAATTTGAATTTTTTAATTTTTTTGAAAATTGTCATGTTCAAAAATTTTGTTGAGAATATTTTTTCAAAATTTTATTGAAAAATCATTTTTTGAAATACTCGTAACATCGAGAAATGGTTGCCACTGATTCATCTCCACCATCCTTCATTCGATGTGTCCTAGTCCTCCACACGGTTTCGCACATTTTTCATTTCCTCCATGTGGGTCATTTTGAAGGTATATTATTGTAGGTACTACAGAGATACCTATTAGTTCGTATAGTTGAAAATTGAAGAATTTTTGTGAAACCTTATCATCAGTATTAGTATGTGGACGTATCGCAATCCATGTTATTTTTATCTGCATCTTGATACCCCGTTCTGAAGATACTAACTACTAACTAGCCAAGGAATAGCTTCACAAATTATTACGGTTCATCTTTGATATTTTACATTTGTAGTTCCTCGTGGTATTGCCACCATCGATGAAATTTTTCATCCAATAGGATTCGTCACAACAATAATAATGCATTTCATTTTTTTCTTACTTTTTTTCTTTTTACTTCTCGCGAGAAACATCACTTTCCCCCTAATTTATTCATCACACACGTTGGTTTTGCCATGTACAAAAAGAAACACAGCTAGTTGGCTCGAACAGTGCCTGAGGATGTTTTTTTCTTCGATTTTTTCCTTTAATTTGTAGTTATCGGTCTTATCAACTTTCCTTGTTTTTTATTTACTTTTTTGCTATTTCGACGTAACATTTATAATAATTATGTATTGTGATGTAGCTAGGATAAAGTGCCTGTTAATTTATTTTATTTTTTTTCTTGTATAATGTAATTTCGATATCAAAATAACGAAACGAATGAATTTTTAATCAAAGTAAAACTGCCATATTTTTTCGTGTTTGTAATATAAAATTTATTTATTTATTTTTTTCATATAACTCTTTTTTTTTACTTCTAATTTAATGGTTTTTCATTTATACGTATTATAGGTACGTAGGATTATTATTCATTTTTTTTTTTTATTTAGATTTTAACCTCGATTTTGTAAATATTTTTTTTGTACATTTTTCGTGTATAATGGAGAGTTGGAAGGGAGGGGAGGGAATAGGGATTAAAAAGATATCGATTATCGGTCCCTTGTTGGGACATAATTTGGTTCATAATATACTTTCAAATCAACGCGCAACAAATCAAAATCTAGATATAAATAACGTGTTAATCAAAATTTACCCATCTTATTTTCAAATCGAATCGATTGGTGCTAGTGTTTTTACTCGTTTTATATTAAGTGTAGCTGTATTATTTCTTTTCTGCTCTGAAAATTTCGCGTAATTAGAATCAAAACACCGCCGCATCTCTGGTTACCTGACGACTCAGTTGATTGTTTTTTATTTTACCGTCGAATTGCTCAAAAAACGACGAGGAAACATAATATTAACAATGTTGCGAGTGATTTTTCATAATTTTTTGATTATTAATTTTTTTATAGTAATTATTTTTTTTTTGTAATTTGTGTATACTTTCTTTATTTTATATACGATAATTGCGGTTAATTTAAAGTGAAAAAAAAATTCAAATGCTATTAGTCATATATTGTGCCATTTTTTTTTCTTGTTTCGTTGTGTTTTCGTATAACAACCGGCGAAATCTTTCTCGAGTATTTTTTTATGTATATTTTTTTCTTTCTTTTTTTTTTTTTATAATATTCTCGCGCAGTGAATTATACTCTACATTTTTTTAGTTGCATGAAAACAAAGGCTGTAGCAAGATAAACTGCAATTTTGAGTGATATTTGTTACTAATAATGGAAAATAAATTCGGATAGGTTTACCCCAGTGTTAGTTGCTTCGATGACTATAATATTACACGTTGTTGGTACGTTTTAAATGTTAGGTTTTTTTATGTAGGTTTGTTTTTATTTCTCTTATTATTGCTTGTTTTCTTTTTTTTTATATCGTCGTGGAAAATTTTAATAAGAACATGTTGTTGTTTTTAGTTGTTAGAGAGATTTTTAAACGATTTTTAATACTATATCGAATCAACGGCAAATTAAATCAAAATTTTCAATTTCGCTTGAACATTTACCTAACTTCGTATATATTATGTATACTTAACATTTGAATGGAAAAATGTTTTTTTTTTTTTTTTTTTGAAAAAAAGCACTTAATATTATATATGTAAGCTTTTAAATTAACCTAAATGTAATTATGTTTAGAATTTGAATTTTTATACATTTTTTTTGTACTTAAATCAAATTTATGTTTAATTTTCATTACTTTCAATATTATAATGTATTATGTTAATAAAATTATTATTTTTAGTTGCGATATGTTTTTCAGATGATGGTGGTGACGTGGTTCCATTATTGGAGGGACTATCTGATGGGAAATGAAGAAAGGGTTTGACGTGATTAGGAAGTCATTGAGCTGATGGTTGAAATTCTGCCTGTATTTTTATGGCATTCTATTTGTCTCGGTAAAAGATGATTGTAAAGCGCATGAGCGATATTAACTGGTTCACAATCAGTTGTCAGTGATTACCAAAAAAATTGACGCTACCAAGAAATTTGTAGAACAAAATTTATAGAGTTTGAGAAATTGAACATTTTTTGCCTCTTGTGATTTTTGAACCAGTTGAATAGTTCTCAAGATATGAACTGGTTTACAGGTTTGAAACCGGTTTTCGACTGGGGTGAAAAAATTGAGCCACAAAAAATTTGGTTGAATTGTGATTTTTGAACCAGTTGAATAGTTCTCAAGATATAAACTGGTTTACAGGTTTGAAACCGGTTTTAGACCGAGGTGAAAAAATTGAGCTACAAAAAATTTGGTTGAATAAGATTTTTAAAGCTTCAAAAGTTGAATATTTTCGGTTTTTTGTCAATTTTGAACCAGTTTTACAGATCTGCATAATTTGAACCGGTTCATTGCTTTGCAACCAGTTGTTGATAATGATACAGAAAAATTTGTGGAACAAAATTTGTAGAGCTTGAAAGGCTGAATATTTTCTGTCTCTTATCGATTTTGAACCAGTTTGATCGATCTTGATGATTGAAACCGGTTCATTGCTTTGCAACCAGTTGTTGATAATGATACAGAAAAATTTGTGGAACAAAATTTGTAGAGCTTAAAAGGCTGAATATTTTTTTGTCTCTTGTCGATTTTGAACCAGTTCGATCGATCTTGATGATTGAAACCGGTTCATTGCTTTGCAACCAGTTGTTGATAGTGGTGGAAAAAAATGAAGATGCAGAAAATTTTGTGGAACATGATTTGTAGAGCTTGAGAAACTTGACATATTTTGTATCTTGTAATTTTCGATTATTTGAACCGGTTCATTGCTTTGCAACCAGTTGTTGATGGTGATGAAAAAAATTGAACTGCAAAAAATTTGGTTTACCAAAATTTTCAGGGTCTAAAAAATGAATAGTTTTCATCTCTTATCAACTATGAACCAGTTCGATAGATCTCAATTATATAAACCGGTTCATTATGGTTCATTGCTTTGCAACCAGTTCTTAATAATGGTGAAAAAAAAATGAAAATACAAAAAATTTTGTGGAACATAATCTGTAGAGCTTGGAAAGCTAAACATTTTTTGTCTCTCGTAGTTTTTGATCATTTAAACCGGTTCATCAGTTCATTAGTAATTAACCGGTTTCAAAACGCAAACTCAGAATGAAATTTCAGAAATCAGGATTGCAAAACGTCAAAAAACTGTGAAAATTTACGGGGAAAAAAAGTTGGATTTGGTGCATTTTTTTTTTTTTTTTTGAATTTGGTTTGATCCTGAGACAAATAGACTTCAAAATCAAGCATTTGCCATCAGTCATCATTTTGTTGGATATTGTCTGAAAACACTTTCAATTTTGAAAACTGCGCGCTCTAAAATCATCTTTTTTACTGAGATGAATAGAATGACAACAATTTTGGTAAACTTCCTCCAGAAGCTGAATTACCTTTTTACCACACCAGACCCTTTATTTTCAATTTTCGAAATTTCACGAAAAAACATCCCAGTCAAGGAAATATTTCACTGGACTTTCCCAGTCCCTTTCTGGGGCTCCGCCAATTTTAAATAACGCGATTCGCACTCCGTAACTCACTTCGGTATGCTGATGTGTAACATCGGCAACATCGCATTTTCCTTCATGAAGAACAGCCAGTTGAAATACCAAAGTGGTTCCTTTATAAATCCCCCCAAGTCGAGAGATATTTATACATCACTTTACAACATACGTATGCTTACAAATACGAATCGTATATCACGCATACTATCTTGAATTACGATTAAACTTTATCTAACTCACTCTCTCTGTCTCTCTCATGTTTGCTCATTATTTATAATTCAGATATCTACGGGGGAAAAAAATAATCAAAAGTGTTGAAAAGTGGAATATCTACTCGCGCGGTTTTACGATTACTTTGTATGTTTTTTTTTTTTTTTTTTTTTTAACGCATGTCGGGGTTTTTTTTTTTTTTTTTTTTTTTTTTTTTTTTTTTTTTAACGCATGTCAGTGTTTGTTTGTATTTTTTTTTTTTTTGGTGATTCATTATGTTTTGGCATTTCGATCATTTAACGGGACACGCGAAAAAAGAAGAATAACAACGTAAGTACTCGTCGAATTTGCAGACGCGTTTTTTCCAATTTTTATAATAATTATTTTTTCGTATTGCTTTGGCAATATCCATCCATACCTACTGGCGAAATACTCAAACTATTTTAGAGAATGAGAAATTTTTGGCCAGCTAATGTGGACGTAGCTGCGAAAAATTTTTGGAAAATTTTTAATATGAAATCATGGCGGCTTGAAATATGGTCATTTTGTTGCGTAATATTAGATTTATATATTTTTTTTTACCTAATTTTGGGAACTTTCATAATCAATTTAAAAATTTCATGTATAAATTTAGGCTAACAAGCTTGGATGTGAAATTAAAAAATTTGTTAATTTTTTTTTTTTTTTGGACAGTCTAACACGCAGGTATAGCGAATTTTTTGTTTCACTTAATTAAATTGGGAACTAAAATATAATTCAGATTAACCCATCACAAGGCCATGCATGTCTATAGGTATACCGAGCCTCGGCTGTTTGGCAGGGACTATAGATAGATACATATGCTAGGTTGAAAATTTGTGCACTGCGTAGACAACGTATCGGATTATTTGGTTGGTGTTTGTTTCAGCGTCGGCCATACTGTTCCCTTTGACTGGTTCGAAACGGCATTCGGACTCGGAGTGCTACAGACACGCGTGCCCGAAATGCGGCCGTACCTATAAGTGGCGCAGCTCGTTGAAAAGTCATTTGCAAAACGAGTGCGGAAAGGAGCCGAGTTGTATTTGTCCGCATTGCCCTTACCGATGTAAAGTTCGCTCCAATTTGTTGAAACATGTTCGTAATTATCACAAAACCGAAACGAGCACTTGTCTTAATCTTAGCTCGAGGAGTGACCCTATAGAATGAAAATTACTCAGCCAGCTTAGCTACTTCTTCTATTCTGCTCTGTGATAAGGTGCAGATATAGAGAAAAGCATCACCAGGGTGTTATTGTCGGTTTTCCCCCGCGTTAACCCGTCACCCTATAAGTAATTGTGCCAAAATCTTAGATCTTACGTTAAATTTGTCAATATTGTCGTGATAATATTGGTGGGTAATGGGTATGTTTTTTGCCCATATTTCAAAAATTCATGTACTCGTAGTTTGTATGTACTTGGTAGTATCTACATAATTTTAATTTTTTTTTTCAACTTTTTATGTAATTTATCTTGTCTGAATTTCTCCGTTGCGAGAATTATCGTATATTTCTTACGAAAATAGTCTATTTTTTACCAAACGTTTTAGGATAAAAATTTTGTTTTACTTTTATTTAAATATTCGTACAACGTACGTATACTAGATAGCTAGTAGCTATAGAAACTTTTAACATATACGAGTACCTTAGGTGTATCATCTTTTTTTAATGCGTTGTGATTTTACCTTCAATAAGTGAATAAGTATTTAATTATAATTTTGTTTCGTTTCCATTTCAAATTTGTATTTATTTTTGAATGGACTTTTCAACGGTCTTACTCTTTTACCCCATCCCTCTCCCTTGGTAGGTCGTGTTTCATTTTTTTAAAAATAGGTATATAGCTCATCATCAAGTATACAAATCGTAAAATCGAATGAATTTCATAGATTTTTAGAAAAATCGATTTCGTTATTGTTTTTCTGAGTTCATTAATTTTTTGTATCAATATTTGACTTTGAAAAATCAATTTATTTTGATTAAACGACCATTTTTTTGGTTGTTGAATTACTCAATTTCACAATTTTTTTGATGAATCGATTTATTGAAAAATCAATTTGTTTTCAATTTTGACGATTAAATCAACTTATTTTTTGACTGAGAGGAGTTGACTCATTTTTGATTATGATCAAATGATCATTTCAAAAAAATTTGGTTTCGTCATTATTCTAGAATTTTCTTGATTCGAATGAAGCTATTTGTTTTTGAATTTGAGCAATCGATAATTTTAGAAAAAAATCATTGTTATCGTTGATTCTAATTTTTTTGATCATTGAATTGACTAAAAATTTTAATCTACGCAGCGAAAAATTGATTCACACTTTGATTTTGATTAATCACTCGTGATAAATTGGTATATTTTTGTTTTTGATTGCAGGAAATTGATTCATTTTTTGTGGCGAATCAGTTCATTTTTGATTGATTCATTGATTTGTCATTGATTTCAAAAAAATA
This sequence comes from Paracoccus marginatus, assembly GCA_900065295.1. Taxonomy (NCBI): domain Eukaryota; kingdom Metazoa; phylum Arthropoda; class Insecta; order Hemiptera; family Pseudococcidae; genus Paracoccus; species Paracoccus marginatus. Next base: position 6,543 of record FIZT01024634.1, on the reverse strand, counting down.
TTTGATTTTTGATTTTTTCCCATCATACGATTGATTCATTTCTGGTTTTGATATTGAAAAATGCATACTTCTATTTTCATTTTCCAAAAAATTTTTGATTTTGAAAACTGGTTTATTTTTGATTTCGAAAAAGATTCATTTTTGATTTCAAAAACTGGTTTATTTTTGATTTTGAAAACTGGTTTATTTTTGATTTCAAAAATGATTCATTTTTGATTTCGAAAAAGATTCATTTTTGAATTCAAAAATTGGTTTATTTTTGATTTTGAAAACTGGTTAATTTTTGATTTTGAAAACTGGTTCATTTTTGATTTTGAAAACTGGTTTATTTTTGACTTTGAAAACTAGTTTATTTTTGAATTCAAAAATTGGTTTATTTTTGATTTTGAAAACTGGTTTATTTTTGATTTTGAAAACTGGTTTATTTTTGATTTCGAAAACTGGTTCATTTTTGATTTTGAAAACTGGTTTATTTTTGATTTCAAAAATGATTCATTTTTGATTTCGAAAAAGATTCATTTTTGAATTCAAAAATTGGTTTATTTTTGATTTTGAAAACTGGTTAATTTTTGATTTTGAAAACTGGTTCATTTTTGATTTTGAAAACTGGGTTATTTTTGATTTTGAAAACTAGTTTATTTTTGAATTCAAAAATTGGTTTATTTTTGATTTCGAAAAACAATTCATTTTTGATTTTGAAAAACGATTCATTTTTGATTTCGAAAAAAAGATTCGTTTTTGATTTTGAAAAAATGATTCATTTCTGATTTCAAAAAAATGATTCATTTTTGATTTTAGTAAATCGATTTGTTTCTGGGTTTCGAAAAAAAAATTCAAATGAATTGATTTTCAATTTTCGATTTTTTTCCCCCATAATTAAAATTGATTTTTCAAAACAATATTGATTCATGTTTGACCTTGCTTCGATGAATCGATTTATTCCTAAGTTATTGAAATTGATTTGTTCTTGATTTCGATGAGTCGATTTGTTTTTGATTTTGAATTATTGATTTACTTACTTATGTATTTTTTTTTTTTAAATTTTAGGTATTTCTTTCATTTCGATCAATCGATCATGAGGGGAGGGTGGCTTTTTTGTGAGCCCTACAATTTTTCAATTTTAGAAAATCAATTTAATTTTGATTTCAAAAAATTGATTCATTCAAGATTTCCCAAAATTGATTCACATTTTCGATTTCGATGAATCAGTTTATGTTTGATTTTGTTAAATTTACTTTGATCTGGATGAATCGATTCAGTTTTGATTTCAAAACACCAATTTGTGTTCGACTTTGAAAATTGGATAAATGAGATGTTTCTGATTTTGTGATTTGAACTTTAGTACGTGTTTTATCCTGCCGTTGTTCCTCGGAAAAATACCATACCTACGACAGTTATTCTTATCAATTTTATATAATTATTACAGTATTTCTATCTTGTATTTTCATTTTATTTTTCAAATTTTAATTTCGTATAGCAGTTTTTTAGTTACCAGTATAAAATTGCGCACTATAGTGAGTAACGTCGAGCACTATGTAAGTATGAATTTACCTATCTTCGTTTATATTTTATTTACCTATTTATTTACGTTTTTTTTTTTTTTTTGTAGTTTTGTTTGTCGCTGATTAAGCTTTTTATTCGTATTTTTAGCTTGTATTAATTTTTTGTGCACTAGTTTGTTTTTCCGGTAGTGTTGAGATCAGTTTGATTATTTACATTAGGTTCTTTCTACCTTCATTAGTTTTTTTGTTTGGTTTTTCATCACCTTTTATTTATTTTTTTCTATTTGAAAAATTTGGAAAGTCGTAATGTGCGTGTCGATTAACTCAGTGAACTCGTTTTTGAAAATTAATCTCTACCTACTTGGCTATTACCTACGTATTTTCGCGTCCTTTCTAGATCTATTTCAGGCAACCTTGTAACGAGGTACCTACCTACCTAACCTGTTTTATTGAAATTTTTCCGTTTTTGAAACGAGAAACCGTCGAAATTGGTAAGGGCTATGACTGGTGCTAATGTGGGTTTCTCGCTAGGAAATATTTGTTATTCAAAGGTTTCGCCATCATTAACTGAGGGAGAGTCGTTTTCGAAATGAATCGAGAGCTCTCTTTTTGAAGAATGTTGTCGGGGTTTTCTGTGAAATTTTTCATTCGCTTATTGGGTTGATTTTCCAAAATGATGGTGGGAATTCGGGCTCGAATGATGGAAAAGTATACATTAGCGCTGTTGGGCCTTATTTTCGCTTCGCTTTTGCTGTCATGGTATCTGTTATGATTTTTTTTTTGTTTTTTGGAATTTTTCGTTCAAATTATGACCGCAGCATATCTACATTTTTTGGGTTTTGATTTAAAAATGAAAAAGTCAGTTCCTTTACCTTGCTAGGGACATTTTTTTGAAAAATTGCTCGTGATGATGGTCTTTTTACACGATCATCTTTCTCATCTCATTCGGCAACGTAGAGGAATTGATATATAGAGTATACTTACGTATCTTATTTACATATACAGTGTAACGGTTATTCAGGGTCTCACCAACCAGCCTGTATTGATATTATTTAAAAATAATCTTTACGTGTAAGAGTACGCGGGCGTGCGCGCCGCGCCGGTTCGCGGCTGCGGCAATTACTCGAGTCTGTAGCCGGTACGTTCTTTATATAAATTGGTATTTTTGTTTGCATTCGTTTACAGAGCCGGTTACCGATCCTCTGGCCGAGCAAAGATTCGTATGCAGACTGTGCGGCAAACTGTACCAATGGAAGCAGAGTCTAACCCGCCACATTCGAGAGGACCGCTGCGACAAAGGGCCGCAGCACGCGTGCCCTCGCTGCGGCATCATCTTCAAGCATACGACCAGACTAAACAGGCACATATTGTTCTGCCCGAGCGTGCAATTAAACGCCAGCGAATCTAACGCCGTCGTCAACGTCGCCGAAAGTATTATCTCGCAGAGTTCATTGTCTCAGGTCTACAGCGCCGTATCCGCCGATCCTACCATGCTGTCGTCGTCGCCGCCGCAGCAGCAACAGCAACAGCCTCCGCAACCGTTCATCTCGCAAACGACCACTTCGTCTTAGACGCGGACGCGGACGACGGCGACGCACCGTGCACCGTACACCGTGCCACGTATCGGCGGCGTGTAAATGAAATGAGAGTCTTCGGTGTGTGTGTGTCCCTTTCCTTTCCTTTCCTTACCTTTCCGCGTTCATCTTTTCCATACAGCGGCACATATTTTTCTTCTTTTCTTCTCCCCCTTTTTTCTTCTTCCTCTTCTTCTCCGCCGTGTAGTGTGGCTGTGGCGTAACCGGCGTACGTATTTTTAGAAATGGGAACGCTCCTCTCGCGACTCGGCTCGCGTTTTGTTGCCGCGATGCGAAGATAAAAAAAAAAAACCTTCAAAAGGATACCCGTGTAACGGAAAATGTGCACACTGACGCTGCAACGTGCTATTTCAAAAGGTGTTGCTATGGTTACTGCGCTTTACCCTCGTCATGCGCAACCTCTCCGGTATGCTTTACTCACTCTCTATCTCTGTCTGTCTCACGAATCGCTATATCTATATTATGGTACAATGCTATCGCACACAGAGGCACCGTGTGTGTGCACATATGCCAACCAATTTCATCTCTCTCCAACTCCCTGCACCATGTACCCACCTACCTATCCTCGTCCTGCGATCTATTTGTGTTGTACTGTCGTCGACCAGACCAGAGCGAACCGCATTAGCCCCTCGAAACTGATTTCCCAGCCTAGATTACCCTTACGCGCGCACTTTCCAACCAATTCAGCCTGTCTTTCCGGCCCTCGCTCCGGAATCGTCAGTTACGATTACCATTATCGAGCGAAATTCGCTTTACTTTCCAATCGTGCCATGATCTCTGTCCTCAAGTCACGTTCGAAAATGGCTCTGCCCCTGTCTGTTGTGTAGCTGCGCGACGTCGGTTCGTTTGACGAATTCGAATTTCTTTTCTAGCCAAGTCTACTCGTTCTAGTCATGATAGCGGCTATCGAAAAACTAAACGTTTAGTCATTAACTTTATATTATGAGTATTTTCACCAACTATACCTACCCTTGGAACTACCATTTTGAGACAATTTGAAACTTAAACGGGGGGAGAGAAATTTAGCAAAGTCTCAACGAATAAGTAGGTACCTACATATAAAAGTAACCAATCCACCGCTGTTTTCTTTTATCCATTAGAGAAAGGAACGATTACTAAATATCTAGTCAACGAGGCAAAACTAACTTTCGTTTGTGAAGTGTAAGAATTAGCTTCGCGAATATTTTGTATGTATAGGTGAAAAAAAAAAAAAATTGTATATATTTTCATGTCTAAGTTATAAGTCAAGTTATATAAATAATTTATGTTTAAATTTTTGGTAATAGTGAGGACTTACGACCAAGAAAAGTGGAGATGTTTGTTACCTGTGAATTTGTATATTTTCTTTTTTTCTAGAAAAATTGTTTCACTAGTCGAAGATGAATTTATGTGCCAAATTTTTCACCAATATTTTTAGCCAGTCACTAATTTAAGCAGTGGTGAGCACGAGGTGGAAGATGACGACGTTAGGTACCACTGAAATTGAGCACGTTTTCAGGCCGAGGTGGGATATGAAGGTTTTCATTTTCATGCCGACAAAGTGGAGAAAATGTCGAAAAGTTTGCCTAAGAATATTATCTTCAAAACTTGAGATTTTTCAGAATGAAATAGTTGAGGGGAGGAGGTCCAATTTCGAGGGGGGGGGGGGGAGATGAAAGTCAAGAATCTGTTAGACACCTCAATTGAGTCCGCGCAGATCCGGCTCGCTTTCCACGGCATCCTCGTGGGAAACGCCAAGGTTCGCGCGCCTCAGTCGTTTGAGCCCGCACTCATCCTGATCTGTTTCCACCGCATTTTGGTGGCAAGTACAGCGTTCGCGAGCCTGTGTATTTTACGAAGGACACCGATATTAAAATTTCACTCAGATTTCGCTCAAACTCGAGTAAGTGCTTACTGGTGAGTTGAGAATGCTCGCTGAAAATTTTTCAGCTCCCTGCCACCCGAGGGAGCTGAGCCGTTGCTTCCGAAAGTATGGCGTGCTTTTGCCTAGAAGTTTTTCTCGGCTCAGCCCCCTTGAATTGCAGAAGTATAAATTTTTTTCGAACGTTCTCAACTCACCAGTAAGCTCTTACTTCAATTTGAGTGAAATCAGAATAAATTTCATCATTTAGGTATACTTTTTTTTTTTTATAGAAAGCATGGGCCCGCGAAAGCCATTCTTCCCACGAGAACGCCGTGGAAAATGTGATGCATGTTTACGGGCTCGATACGACGAATAAATCAAATTCTTTTTTTTTGGTACAACGTTGCTCCCTCGCCAAGATTTTGGAATTACTCATCATTTAAAACTGTTTTGAGGCGTTACCCTTCTTCCCCCCCCCCCCCCTTGCCTACTCTGAAAATATTTTTTTCTCGTCATGGTCTATTTTTTGGTGGGAAATCTCGTCGAAGTTATGTTTGTTTGTTGAATTTCTGGGGAAAAGGAGGAGGAGAAGAGGAAGAATATCAATTTTTCATAGCGAATCAGATTTTTTTGAAGAGCTAATTTCAAGTTTTTTCTTCAAGAAAAGTATTAATGGATTTTTTCAAAAAATTGCAAAATTAAAAAAATGAGTTTTTTTAATCTCCCCCTTCCCTTTTTGAAACATTCTTTATAAATTGTGCTCTAATTTTAGCAATTTCAACGAATTTTCTTCGCAGATCTCCATGATTCACCTCCTGGCTCAGATAATATAACTTCCAAGTCTGTTGAAATTCATTTTTAAACAATGCAACGCGAGAAGAGCTGATGAATAGTTGCTCGATTCGACCTGTATCGTTTTGTATCTTCTTGTCTTCGATTCTTGTCAGGTTTTTGAAATGGGTACCTACCTACCCACTACCTAGATAGTAGTTCTGTCATGTCTTGTACGAGTAAATTGTGCATTACTAAGTTTATCTACTTGGATATTAATTTTTCCGAATTGTAATTGATTGACGTTAATTTGTACCTATTATTTTGTATAGTTTTATAGTCCCCCCCCCCTTCATCATTCACTATACTTCCAATCGACTAGAGCTTTGAATTTTAATGTATACTGGACACTGGTGTGTGATGTAAATGACGATACGAATAGGGAGTCTTGACTCGGTTTATGAGTACCTAACTTCGTTGAATTTTCAAAACAAAATTTTTTTTTTTTTAATTTTTGTGAATTACTTTTTTTTTAGTTGCTCGTTCGATTTGTTTCGATTTTCAAAAAAATTTAAATAATTTTACGATATTTTTTGTGGCAAAGGAAACGCTCTAAATTTTATTAGAAAGTAATATTTTTAAAAAAATTTACCGTGAAATTTTTTTCCAATTTTTTTCAAATATTGATTTTAAATTTTGTTTGTTTTTTTTTAGATTTGATTCAAAACTTGAAATTTTCTATTTTCTATTTTAAAAAAATCAACTGTGCGTGTATAGTTTTTTTTTTTTTTTTTTTTTTTTTTTTTTTTTTTTTAATTTTTTTTTTTTTTTT